>JAODAL010023669.1:0-62179 GCA_025379985.1 Phyllomedusa bahiana
TAAAATGAGAAAAAGAATCCAAGCAAAAGGGCACCTGGGGGTAACGGGGCGTTAACCCCCAATTTTCCCAATGAAACTCAATTGGGCCGCATCATACGGGGGGCAAAGGCTCCCAGGTCTTGATGTGACTGAGGAAGCTGGAGTTCTCACATTTTCCCCTTCCGCACTCTTTCTTTAGACGCAGTTTTTTGTTTTCGACAGGGGATTTACCTGGTTTTTAAAAGATGAGGACGCCCAGCCTGGGGTTTACCGACCCCTGTAACCCCGGCCCTGGGGCATGCTTGGGAAAGGACAGTTCTAGTCAAGTCCCCAACAAAATTTTGGGTTTAAAAACTCCCTTTTCCGGGGGGACTTTTAATCTGGGGGGGTCAGACGGTTTAAATGGTCTTTTTCTGTGGGCCCCAGGACAGGGGACATTTTTAAGCCGTTCAATAAAATGGTGGTTGAAAGACTCCTTTTTTCGGGATTTTTAAATCTGGGGGGGGCAGCAGGTTTGGGCTCTTGCTGCGTTCCAGGTAAAGGGTATTCAATGTCCCTTCAAAAGGGAACATGATGGTTCAAATATACTGCCTTTTCTGGCACTTTTTAATTTTGGGTGATGCGGTTTAAAGGGTCAGGGTGTGGTCAAGGGGAGGGAAGTGAATGGTCTGTACTTTTTTTTGTGACTTTTATAACCCCAAAATGTGTTGCTAAAATGTAGCCGTATCCCTTTTTTACTGTTTTGGTGTTAATTTTAGTTTTCCAGCCTTGTTTGGTGTAATAATGAAGTGTTTTTTGCTCTCCCATAGATTTTAAGGGAATCGCTCATAATCGTGCTCACTATCGAAAAAACCCTTTACGATAGCGGGCCGACTATCGATCGATTTACAAGCCCAAAAAAATCGCCAACATAGTGGTGAAAGGTGGTGGTTGTATTTTGTGTTTGGCATTGGAATGTAACACAGTGATGAGGGAGAGCTGGGAGAAAGGAGTACAGAGCACAGCTTACAATCTCATTGGAAGGAGGGGGGCAGAGGACCATCCCGCTGGATATTATGCTGCCGCAGTGCTCAGTACCTCCCCAGAATCATGTTGTGCAGCTTGAACTCTTGACCCTCTAACCCCAGAAGATCAGTTCACATGACTTCAGGGGTTAGGGGATGGATTTATATTGTCATTTTTTTTTATTTTTTTTTTTTTATAAATTTCTAATACTTTGCATATACTAACTCATTGAAAAACGTTGGATAGTGTTGGATCCATAACCAATTAATAAAATGGTCAAGGGGGCTGATGTCAGGGGGGTTTATTTAAAAAAACAAATTTTTTTGTGTGTCTTTTTTTTTTTTCCCATATTCCAGTGTTAGAAATGGAGGTTTCTGATAGACACCTCTTTTTTACTATCAATCAAGCTTTGGGGTCGCCAAAGGGGGTTTTTGTTCACCCCCAAAAGGGTGATACTAAACCATGTCCTAGAACCCCAGTACCCCAATGCCCGGTTACTGAAAGAGGGCAAGTTACCATTGGAAGCGGACGCTCTAAAGTGATGATTTGCTCCTGGAGTGGCTGCGGGCTGGTATTTTTAGGGTGGGAAGGGACAAATATCTATGGATCTTCTCATCCTGATCTGCAAATCAGCTACTGATTTTATTTTGGCTGGTTATGAAAAATGTGGAAAACCCCACATAGTTTTTCTTAAATTATGTATTTATTTATTTATTGATTACAGTGTATGCCTAGTTCTTGATTTTCAAGTAAAAACAATGTGGGGTCCCCCCAATTTTCCATAACAACCAAGGTAATACTATTAGGATGCGAAGATCCATGGATATTAGTCTCTTCAAACCCTAAAAATACCAGCCTTCAGCCACCTCAGAAGCTGAACGATCACATTAGAGGGTCCACCTCTGAAGGTTACTTGGCTCTTCTCAGTACCCCTGGAGCATTGGGTACTGGGGTAATAGTGACACAGGGTTAGTGTCAGCCCTGGCATGACAAAAACCACTGCTTACTGACACCAAGTCCGAGTGATAGTATTAAAAAGACATCTGTTTACCCATTTTATTAAAAGAATAGATCCAAGGCTGTTCCGTTGTAGTCCACCAAATCCAAAGTAGTCCAAAACGGAATCCTGTAAATAAACAGAAACATTACACATATACACGGATAACCTGTTCAGCGTCCAAGAAAGCTGGGCGACACCCCACAAATGGCAGCAAGCTATTTTTTTATCATAGAACAGCTGGGTTCCACTTTTGAAAGATGGGGCATCACCCACCTTTTCTGGACACTAGATAGGCTATCCACTATCCAGGAAAGCTGAGTAACACCACACTCCCACAAGTGGTACACAGCTTTTTTAAGATAAGAAAACTGTGTCCTTCCCTCCCCTGACCTTTAACCCCCACCCCATTCCCTCTGATCCTCCATTCTACCCTAGATTTTCAACTCAAGCCCTCTTCCCCACTACATCTACCCCATGAGCACTCTTAACCCCTCTCCCCCAGCCCATCTGCTTCTCCACTCTAAACCCCCTCCACATCCCCAATCTACACCCATGCACATTTACCCCTCTATACAACCTTCACACTTACCCTCCTCCTCCACACTCAGCTTTATTTATACACAGAGCTCACACAGGGGAAGGAGCCACACACACACAGCAGACCTAAATAAAGGGAAACCTCTGTCAGTCCTCAAAATCAATACAGACCCCTAAAAAAAATTTAGACCATAGACTTATCCACAACATTAAACTAGACTTTAGACCAAACCCCCAAATTAATCAGATCCCAGACCCAGAACATTAAATTAATCAGACCCCAGATTAGTCCATTAAATAAATAATATCCTACAACAGACTGTTAAATTACACACTTTTAGAAAATGAACTGCATGGCACTCACCGGTGTTGCAGCAATCTTCATTTATAAAAACTTGGTCACGGACGTATGAGTAATGTCCATTTCATGCATACTAGAGTTTTCTTAAATACTTAAACAAACCTGGATTGGTGGATTTAAGAATGTTAAATCAATTCCGTTCCCAGCATACACCCTTAAATTAGTCAGATCCCACATTGACCCCCAACATCATACTCCAGACCACTAAATTAATCTGACCCCAGAAAAGATAAATAAAAGCACGGTGTAATTTTTGTATTGTGTTGTTGCTCATCTAGAATTAGATTAATTTTAAGACCTCCAAAGAACAAGATTTTTTTATTATTGTGTACTGATATCTAAGACTATGGAATTCAATGGGGTATATATATTTGGGTAGATTTACTATGGCAATTGTAACAGAATTATGTATGTATATTACACAGCTTTTTGGACACTTTTGTACTGCGGTCCACAAAAGAGGCAAGACTTCACAAAAAGGGGCATTAGTCTGCAGGGAGGGGTGTGGCTTAGCATGTGATGTCATGCAGAAAAAAAATGCACCAACATTTTGTTGCAATTAGTGACATAAACTAAGCTTACTAAAGGAAAGTGTGAACTAAGACTAGACAGTCTAGACATTCAACATATGCCAGATTCATCAAGACTGGGAAATCTGGTGCATTTTTAGAGTTTTTGGTCTAAATTTAAATTTTCTAAGTATTAAAAAGTGTTGATAAATCTGCCACAATGTCTCTCAGGACAGTCTGACAGTCTCTGGATATCTCTCATTCTCTGATTTAGTTGGTAGCTGTCTTGGATAATAACAGCAAGCAGCCATCCATAGATGTAACAATTATAATTATCACTAATAATCAAACTAGTCAATCGATTATAAATTATCGTACAATAAAGAGAATAAATGTGATTGAAAGGGGGCCCTAGTGTAAGCTGATGTTTCCTATGAGAAGCCTTTAGTGCTAAGTCAAGACTGTTGTCATGACCATGCCTGTTCAGGCCACAGTGCAGTCCTCTGTCAGTAAGGTACGGCGGAAACTGCACTTTTAACCATAATTGTTCCTTTATTGTACGTGTTTTTACACTGGTCTGAACATTGTCTGATTTCAGTGCTGTCTGTGGTTGATTGAAAGGTTTTCTGTCCCACCCATCTGCTTTTCTGCTAGCCTAGTCTTAAACTGCAGACAATTGAGATTGAGTGGTGATTGACAGCTGCCTTCTTTCTTTGTACACGTCTGGGTTCTGTGTGGTCTGAGAGTCAGAGGGCCAGAGGGTTTAATCATGTCCTGGACTGGGCCTCTGACATCCTTAATGTAGATCTCTTCTGCTCATCAGCCTTGCTGGTGATAGTCTATTTTGACTTGAGCTGGTTTGCTGTGTTTGCTATTTTGAATTACCTGGCAATCTGACCATTTGCTTGCCTTCTAACCTCCGTTTCTGCCTGTCTTTCGGTAAAGTTTTGCTCTTCCTGGTTTGACCCTTTTCTGCTTGTTCCCTTGCTATTGTTATTTGTCTGTCTTCTCTGTTTTGCGTTTGCAGGCACTCAGGATAGGGACCACTGTCCAGTTGTCGGTGACCACTTAGGGTTGGGCGGGCAAGTAGACAAGGGCAGATTTGGGGGACCCAGTACTAGGGCTCACTGTCTGTCCTTGTTTGGTTATCTGCTTCAAGGTTCCTTAACAACTGGATGGTGGTAATACTCATTCACAGTATGTATTATTCACTCAATATATATTCTTGTGTAGGTCCCGCTTACACAACCAAAACATCTGGTTATGGTCTCCACAAATTTTGAGGTGGTGCCTCCATGGATAGGATTATTCTCTAGGCTTTTTACCCCTTTGTTCACCTTGGTACCATCTTTTCCATAGATAAGCACTGTACATGCACTTGGCCGTTCATATTGTGTTAAAGGAAACATAATTCATCAGACTAGCTTCATTCATTGCTCTATGGTCAGGTTCTAATGCTCATGTACCCATTTTAAGCACTTTTTGCAGCAAATTGGGGTAAGCATGGGCACTCTGACTAGCTTATGGCTACACAGTTCCATATGGAGAAATTGAATGCACTGTGTGTTCTGACATCCATCATAGCCAGCAGTAACTTTTCAGCAATTTTTGTTGCACTAGCTCTTCTGTCGCCATTTTAACAGTTGTTCTTCTATGAACAATTTTAAAAAACCCAACAAGAGCTCCCATTTCATAGATGCTCTGACCCAGTCATTTATCCATCACCATTTGGCCCTTGTCAACGTCTCTCAGATCTTTACATTGTTTCCGTACTTCAACTTCAAGAACTGACTGTTCAGTTGCTGTCTAATGTATCTCATCAATAGACAGGAGCCATGGTCACAAGGTAATCAATGTTCTTGTACATAGTCTGTCCCTCTTCCAGTGTCCCATTCTGCCTCAGGAGTCTTCAGGGACTAATATTTTCCGTTGTTCCAAACTAACTAGTATGATGTATAGCTAAGGGAGGGTGAAACCCAGACAATAATTTCTGAAACATATATTTCTTAATAGACGAAAAAATTACTTATCCATAAAATGTTTTCCATTAAATAAGATACAAGCAGTGATTTTTATTGAAGTCCACACAGGAGCTGGTTTGACTACTTCTGCTTTCACAACACGTCCATGAAATGTCATTAGGATCTCTCCCTAGAAACCTGAGAAAAGCAGATTAATAGTCTTTTGAGTTTGACAGAAAGCAATGTGAAATACAGTATAATTCCCTTTGTTGGAAACCTGCAGTACATTTTGTTTGACTTCTAAAGGTCTTCGCATAGGCTCCATCTTCCAGGTTCTTCTTATTTTCAGTGTTCTCCTCCTGCCCAACACAAAATCTAATAAAGACTTTACTCACACCACAGTGTGAAGTTGTTGGATAAGGGATACGGATGAGGAAATAATTAGTAATGTAATCTGAAAGAAGAGAGCAAAGCCATGACCATAGTTTTGATCAGGTCTAGGTTTAGTTACAGATGAACTCCTGGGGTTTCCTTCTCCGAACACAATGTTCACTATCAATTGGAATATTTTGTCTAATTTGAATTTATTCTCGTTTTTTTCTGATTCTTATCTTAAAAGTTGAAGTAAAATGCAATGTATGATTCACTCTGCAAACTACAAAGGCAGTGTGAATAATAGACAAAAGAAAAAAAAAATAAGGCTCACATACAAACCATGATAACACCTTGCAAAAGCTTCAAGTTGTATAGAGCCATAGTATCAGTGCTGGATTGGGGTGCCTAGGGCCCTCAGGTGGAGTTGATTTTAGGGACCCGCCAGCTGAGCTGTTCCTGGGCTCGCAGGCGGAGTTGATTCTAGGGGCTCACCAGCTGAGCTGTTCCTCGGCCCACAGGTGGAGTGGATTTTTAGGGGCCCACCAGTTAAGCTGTTTCTGGGCCCACTGTAGATAACCTGCCTCCCATTCTCTGCCTCTTGCTTTTTGCCTCTTTCTCTCTGCTGTTCTGCTTCCTCCAAGCATGTATATGCAGTTAAAAAACAACTCCAGGTCTACCATTCTCAGGGGCCCAGCGGGGGTTCCCTCTGTTTCCCTGTGGGCCAGTCCGAGCCTGCATAGTATTGCTTCTATAGAAGTCTCTGGACCCATACTATACTTTCATATGACTCAAATCACAAATAATGATCATTTAGTAGTTTCCGAAATAAAAGCTGTGGCATGCTTTTTTTAGAAGCAGTATATAGGGGTATTGTCCCCTAAATGATGTCCAGGTTATTATCATCATCATGGATACCACTTTATAAGAGGTGAGATACCACCCGTCTGAATAAATAATTATATACCAAAATATGTGCAGGTTATGCCAACATGCTCCGTATATCTATATATAAGAAGATGTATAACATATACCAGCTGTACATGTATAATTATATACAGAAGATACCCAGGTTATACCAGCATGCTCCATATCACTATATACAAGAAAATGTATAACTTATACCAGCTGTAAATATATAATTGTTACAGAGATGCCCATGTTATACCAAGCAATGCTCCATATCACTTTATACAAGAAGATGTATAACGTATACCCCAAAGCCCCTTTTAGGGTTATACAAAAAAAAAATTATTTTTATTTATTATAATGATACAGAAGATGCCCAGGTTATACCAGAATGCTCATATCATTATATACAAGAAATAATAAACTATACCAGCCTGTACATATTGTAATTATATAATAGACGATGCCCAGGTTATACCAGCTGTACATATTTAATTAATATAACAGAAGATACCCATGTTACACCATCATTCTCCATAGCACAAATAGCAAGATGTATAATATAGCTACCTGTACATATATAATAAATATAGAAGATGCCCCAGGTTATACAGCATGCTTCATATCATCTATATACAATAAGGATGTAATAACTTATAACAGCTGTACATGTATAATTATATGCAGAAGATGCCCAGGTTATATCAACATGCTCCATATTACTATATGAAAGGGCCTAGGTTACTCCAGCAATCTATCTATACCAATGCATTGTCTAGTCTCTAATCCCCAATAATGGTGATGTGTCTATATTCGATCCTATTGAATACAATTATTCTAGTCTTTCTCCCAGCCTATGTGAATAGTTTTTAATGTTACATTTTTTTAAAACTTTCCTTTACATTGTGTTCCATTGCTTTGCTTAAATACAATAGCATAGTTATAACAGCTAAAGTATTATCGAGGGATATCTCTCCAAGCATGTTTCCTTTTCACAGTGCGTTCTGAGCCAATGTTCTTGCCCAGTGGCCATAGAATGTCTCCGGGAACTCAAATCTTCCTCACAACTGAGTTCTGTGAACGGTGCCTGTCAATATCTTTATTTTTCAGTTTAAACCAGTCTTTTGCCTGAAGTGTTGTCACGTCTTTGAGTCTGGAAGCAGTCCAGTCAGTCCATTGAGGTGCAGAGGCAATGCCAATCACAGAAGAAATTCCTCTAGTGGATGCAGTCTGATGGACTTTGTAATGATGCTTCCACATTTTTGTTTTTTTCTAGTTGCTATATTTTTATACACTTAATGAAGTTCACATCCAAAAACTTTTATCTAGCACTTACATCAAAGTGATATTATCAAGTGACAATATCATGGTCTCAGTACTGAAGCGTGGGCCCACTATGTCAATACTGTAGTCGGCTTGGGGCTAAATAAAGGGATGGACATTCTGCAATCTTTACAAGGTCACTTAAAAGGGTATAGACTTCATGCAGGGAATCCCCAAGGCATTTCTATAGAGTAGCCTTCAATAGAAACTACTTATGATTTGATGATGAGACTGACCAAGCAAACTACTAAAATCACGAAAGAAACTTAGTTTTAAAAGTGTAAAAGCTTAAAGTCCGAGTTGGCAGAGTTTATACAACACATTAAAACAAAGTCAGAAAAGCCAGGCAGCAACTCAAAGACAACTAACAATTTGGGTCATATCCGTAAAAGCAAACAAAACAGATTAACAACAAATGTTCATCTTAACAAATTCGTAAAAGACCATCATCATCTGGAAAGAATTTGGCTGTGTTTAAAATTTTCATCCTATAGTGGCTAGTTCTTGTGGTGCATTCAGGCCATGAGAACATTCCACAATTAAAGATCGTTTGTCCTGTGCCACGGTTTCATTTGACATGTGTTTCCATTCAGAGTTAGTCAATATTGAATAAAATGTGTATGGTTCGTGTTAACATTGTGTTTTTAATTCTGGTCAAAGTCAAATTTGACCCAAATCTGAACACTTCAGCTCAGTTTGGGCTAAATCAATTTTTGATGAAAATTGCCCCACAAATAGGCTGGAACTGTAACCCTAATCTAGACTTAGGGAGACATGTTGTCGTGGTCGTGAAAACGACAATACCCTGGTCAGTCAGTTACTCCCAATCTCAAATAGCATGTGTGGCACTGTGCTAAGAATGACACACGTACAAAAGTTTCCGGTTTCAAACCCAGCCATGCTCTCACCTGGTCCTACAGCACTTCCTGGAGCTTATTATGTGCACGAGTATATATTACACAGGAAAGGAAGGCATGGTTAAGGTGTGGTTATTATTGGCAACAAAATCAGACATCTTCTGCCTTTCCACTTCTTATTGGTTGATTAACCGCAATATTAGCATCATCTCAGGTGTTTCCAGAAAGTCTCTTATTTCGATAAAACATCTGATTCCATTAATTATTTGACGTCATCTGTGTGCGGTACAAAGGATGTCGGCAGCCATCTAATATTGCAGAGTTTCTTATAGCTAATCAGGTTCAGTAGCAAGGGATAATTAGAATTTGAAAAAGTACAAAGTAAAACAAGTGTAAAAACATACAACACTCCATATATATTACTAACAGACTTACAATCCCCCCTAAATACTAATTTTTTTCTAATATTGTGGGAACCCCATGATCTGTTCCGAATGCGGCTTGCATTCCTCTTACCCTTTTAAACTTAAGCTAGAATGATATGTCTCACCGTGTTTAAATGGCTACCTGGACAGTGGAGCGGGTTAATAAACCCACTGCTCACTGCCAAGGCTTGCTCCAAGGGGGCGAAACAAAGCGAATCGCGCGGACTATTCTACATTGCCTGATGGTGGATGACGGGGGTTGACCACATGACCGCCAGTGCTACTTAGAGAAGTCCCTAGCAGTGACATTTTGTGGATTGCTGGCAAATCCCTATTAGGAAACCTAAAATTTGGTGAACATGTTGTTTTTACTGGAAAAAGAAGGGATAAAGACTGAATAGAAATTCTAGGGTCTGAAGCCAAGAAACGGTCCCCACAGTCCTAAAGGAACCTTCACACGTTATTTTCTCACAATCCCCCCTTGTGAGTGTCATTTAAATATTTTCCAATGCTAAGCTATTTTGGTAGGGCCCATATTGATATAGCTTCTAATTGCTCAGTTTGTTTCGGCTGGATAGCACAGGTGTGGATTACAAATCTCTGTTGTTATAATGGGATACTCAATTATCCAATCTACAACTTTGTTTATCTTTATTGTGGTATTATTGGTTCGATTCTTGTTTATTCTGATCCCAAGCTTTGAATTCACCATGCAACCCCCTGGGTCGTTCCCCTAGTATTTTCAGACACAACCAAAACAACACAAATGTAATAAAGGATAAAGAGTGATTCATGATGATTTTCTCGGACTCCAGAGCTTTCCTTGCAGTGTGAAGGCATGCACCCCAAGTAGGCCTTTCCTTCTAGTTTCACAGAGGTTGGGGACACAGAAGAACTTGGTATGTCCCTTAAAATCTAGGTTCAGAGAATCTCTCGACATGTTTCTTTACCCACAAAGACAAAATCACCATGTTGTAGTTTGTGGTGCTCTGATCTGAGTCAGGAACTCTGGAATGAGGAAAACACTGCGGCAATGGGTTAGTTTCAATTCTTACACAGACTTATGACGATATTTACAACAAGGTTATCATTCCCTGCACTCAACTGTTATGTGGATATAATTGTCCTAACCTGCGGCACCTAAGAAAATAGCTCATAAGGTGTGAGACCAGTGGGTCTGCCTAGGGGTTTTCTGACAGAGTACAGGGCGATGGGTAGGATCTCTGGCCCATGAATTGTGATGTTCCTTACTGCTTTGAGAAATTGTTTTGAGTGTGGCATTTATCCTCTCATCTTTTCCCGAGCTCTGGAGGTATGGAGGTGTGCAAACCAAGTCACTCCTACTAGCTTCCAAATGTTTCTGTTTACTTCGGCTGTAATCCAGGTTCTCTTGATCAGACTTGTAACTTCTGCTTCCGAATCTGCACACTAATTTAGTCAGCAGCTTTTTTACAAGTATTTTTGCAGTCCATGTAGGGACTGGTAGAGCCTCAGCCACCCTAGAACATACACCACCACTAGGACATATTTGTATTTCCACTCTTGGGCAACTCAAGTGGTCAATCTGGATCCGTTGGAAAGGTACAATGGTTTTGGCCAGTATGCTTATTTGGTGGCGTTTGTACCGAGTCCTCTCCTGGGTTACAAACATTGCATATCCCAACTCCTCCTTTCCTTTGGGCTTATGTGGGTTTGAAATTGTCTTCAGCAGGTCAGCACCTGCGATTTCAGTGTATTTCTTCCTATAATCTGTTCTTCATCCTCATTCTTTTTTCCTTTCCTTTTCACTTCTTCTTAGCTACCTCTTCTTCCCTTTCTTCTAACTTCTTCTTTCCTCCTAGCTTCTTTTTCTCTGTTCCTTGAGTACGTTTACAGCCACCCCTGCTTCTCTTGAATTACTGGATGGAAGGCTCGGCCTTTGCGCCTGATCAGCGTGTAATGTCCTGGCCTCCACTGTCCCACTTTTTTCACAGAGCTTTGTTTCAAGACAGCCACTTGGCCAGGCACTGGAGAGATACATCAAGGTCTGAACAGTCTCTTGGTTACTTGATTGGCGTTCCACCTACTGTCTGGTAAACCTCGCAGGCCCACTTCAGCCGAATCATGGCCACCTCCATATTACTAGGTCTGAGTCGTGTAATATGTTTCACAGTCTTTCCTATTATTAAACTATATAAAATTAAATTTATTTAAATGTAATAAAAAATGTTATCATATAAAATTAATAAAAAAATATATACAATATCCCAAAAACATCTTCCTATACAATGTATTTAAATTTTAATAGAATCTAAAAACTAATTTTACATTAAACAACCCACTGATGTTGTTGTTCAGATTTTTTAATTTTTAATGTTTACTACATTCAATTTGAAATTAATTTTTGCTGCTATCACCCTTTATTCTACATACAGCAAGCACACCACAGGTCTACCTGGGACCTGTGGTTCACCAAGCATGATCAGTACCATAGTTACTATTCACTGACATGCTATTCTAATGACTTTTCTTTTATTTCCAGCCTATGATAGCCTTTAGAAATGTTAGGTGCATTACAATGCGCCTAAGTTTCCTTAAAGCAGCCAAAAGCATAGACTCAATTTACTGTGTAAATGCACAAAAACCGCTTTCATACATTCAGGCGCATTGTACACTGAAAACGAGACTCAACAATTCACTTTGAAGTGCCTTCCTTCATACAAGTCTCCCTTAGAGTTGGGATTGTTCAAATGGTTTTAGAGTTTTAATGTACAGTGCCATGTATTGCAATGCTCCCATTGTGTGCTAGCTTTCAGTCTGAGGTCCCATCCATGTCTTTTCTGGCTACTATACCACGGGCCCAATGTTATGGTAGGCAAAAATAATGTCTGACATCACTTCTGGTTATTTCAATATAACCCCATCCTGAATTTTGTAACAAGTTTAGTCGAACCTGTGTAACATATACATGGAGGATGGTGCAGGTGGTGATGAAGCACTCTACTGTATGTGATTTGGGATACCCGAGAATTGGAATCGCGGTGTACCATGGAGTATGGGTGTGATGCTTGTGTAATAAATAAATGTCCACAACTGGTTTATAAAAAGAACTCCTGGTTTTTACTCACAGATCTCCGGACACAATCGAGGCTTCAACAGGTGGACGACCCCAGCATCATGACACAGCATAACATGGTACTCTCTTCTGCCAATCTCCTGCCATTCCCTAACCAGCTCCCAGATCCTGATTAAGCTTCTTTGTTGCCTGTCCCCATCCTTTGTCATAGGATTTCGTTTCCGGATAAGGGCCTCTCCTTCAGCCTTCCATCTGTCACCGGAGGCTAACACCAAGCTCACTCCCTCTTTCTGCTATTCACTCCCATGCTGTCCCGAGTCTCTGTCCCACTCTGTCCCCAGACATGATCTACGGTATACCTCCTTCCTTCTCTAGTGTCCTCTCTCGTGCCGCGCCTTAGGAGTAGGGAAGGGAGATCCTTTGCCTCGACCTTCTCCTTCTCTATCTAAAATAATTATTTACATGCTGGGCACTTAACTCTGTGCACTTGACTCTGTTCCCCCCTCCTTCTCCCTTCCCCCCCGTGGACTACATCTTTGCTCTCTCACTGACTCTCTGCTCCCTTCTCAATCCTTCTTTTTCTCTCTCCCCTTTCACACTGTCTTCCCTCAAACAATTCTAACTTGGGCTTCTCCTTCTATCTGTGCCCTGATTAGTTGCTACTTAGCTGGCTGCCTATTCCCTCCTTGACTACACTACACTCCTAACCTCCTGCCCATGCACACCACACTATAAATATTTTCAAAAACTCTGGAAAACCCTTTTTAAAACCCCCCTTTAACCTGTTAAACCCAAAAACGGGGCCCAATTCGACAACATAGTTTGATCACCCCAGGAATCACGGCTCAGTAGTTTTCACCATCAATCATTCCCAATTTATGGCCACTTTCACAAATGTGTAGGAACCAAAAACTTGATTCAAACAAAGTCTTGGGTTTCTGGAGGGTTTATAAAAAAGGGGGAATGGCCAATGAATATTAAAAGGGTTTTTCCCAAAAGAAAAATTTGATGGGGGAAGCTTGCAAAATTAAAAATAAAATTTTCACCATTCATCAAATTAAAAATTAGTAAATTTTTTTTTTTTTAGTTTTGTACCTTAGTTCCACTAAAGCTTTTTTCCCAGTGGAAACAACCAGTGTTAACCCCTCAAGCCTTGCCGCAATGCCCATTCGGGAAGAGATGTCATCTTTTCCCTCCCTATAATCACCACACTCATTAAATCTGAGGAAATGTTGAACCCCGGGTGCTGTCATTCACCCCTGCCCTTGCACCCTTAGTAAAGCAAACAGTGCAAAAAATAAAAGAAAAAAGAAACCCAACGGGCATGTGCACTTTTTTCTCAGGGATTTGCCTATACCCTATTTAGAAGGCGAAGTGCTAACCCCCGTACCTTGTAGATACTCACAGCTCTTTACATAAACAGACCTTTTTTGACGAGTGAGCACACTGTGGGGGAAAGGCATGGTGATGTCAAGCCTGCTGGGTCACATGAAATGCAGTTCAAACAAACCATACATACCCCCTTTTGAGCACACTGAAAGCTGAAGCAGGACCAACCAGACATAAAATGCCTTCATGGCAAAACCCCTATTAAAGAGATTTTATCATCTCAGACATTATTGGCAGATAGGTGCCGTATAGGTGTCAGATCGGTGCCAGTCCGTTTGGTTGTACTTGGAACTCCCATTGAATTAAATGAAGAGTAACCGTGCAAGTGCAGTCACTTCTGTATTCTAAACTGTGAGCTTTGGCAACCTAGAGAAAGGTTCAGATCCCAAAGGTGGGTCCAATCTGATATTTCACAAAGTCTTCAAAAAATTGGGAATCTTGCAAGAGAACAAAGAGTGACTTTTGATCACTATATTTACTATTTTGCCATAGGCAAACTTAAACTACGATCAGTTCTCTATCGTAAAAACACTAAAACGATTAAAAACTTTTATATGTTAACTTCTTAAACCTTATACACCACTATTTAAAAACCTGATTTCTAACCTCACATTTAACCCTTTCTACTTATGAAAGAAGGAAAGCTCCTTTTCTTTTATCAATCTGGTGGAGCCCCCCTTTTAAACGGAAAGCCTTATATATACAGAAAATTTACTAGCTCCAGAAAGGGGATCAGACAGAGGTGAAAAAATCAAAATTTTAAATGTCATGTCTGACCCCCCCGCCATAACCCGGAAAAGGTTAGTGGTGAAACTGTTGGGGAGGTCAGACATACGTTTTAAATGTGATTTCTCACTTCTGTCTAAAAGTGTCCCCGCTGCAGTTTAGTGCCCCAAAGGGTTTTTTTGTTTTGTGTCCATGAGATTGGGGACGTGCCCAAGTGGAAAGCTTGGGACCCTTTGGCTGTTTGGGATTTTGGCTTTGTTTAGGGGGTGCCCACCGTTTGATTGAAAAGGATTTTCCCTTTTTAGAAGTAAAAAGGGTTAAATGGTGAGGTTGAAATAGGTTTTTTAAATTTGGTATAGGGTTTAAAAGGGGTTATAATAATAAAAGTTACATTTTAGTGTTTTAAGATAGAGAACTGATAGAGTTTAATTTGTTATGGCAAAATAGTAAATATAGCAATCTGACATTTATGGCATATCCTATTGATATGCCATAAATGTCTGAGATGATAAAATTCCTACTGGACAAAAGCTTGTCACTTTCAGATGTAACAAAGCGTTCATACCCATCACTAATGTCACAGTCAAGAAGAAGGAGGTCATGTTAGGGGCCGTTCAAACAGCGTTTTTTCAATCTTGCACTTGGATACGTTTTGGAGTAGAAACCATATAAACGTTTCTATTTCATTATTTAAAATGTAAACGTGGCAACTTTTGCATACTTTTTACACCCGTTTGTATTAAAAATGTATTTTTTTTAACTTTTTTTCCTTTGTAAAAAAAAATCACATGATGAAAAAAAAAGGAAAGTATACTTAAACTTTTGCAAACCCATGAAATATATACAATGTGTTTAATAAAATGAATATTTTTTGATGAACGTTCGGGAAAAGTTAAGTTCGAGTTGAACCTCTGATTTTCTCGAACAAAACGGGAAACCCAAAAAATTTTACTGTTCGTTCGAGTAAATGTTCGATTTCCCATGGCGTTTGACCGCCATTTTAATAGTTTTTTTGCCTTTTTTGCACTTTTGGGGGCCTCCCTATGCAGAGCACAAGAAGTATCAAAAAAATTCACGAGGTGTAGGGCTTTTCATTGGGTGCTAAAATCAATTATATATATTTCACTGTATTGCGTTCTAACGCCTTTTCAGCTCATCTTGTTTTGTAAAGACTGCTCTTGTCTGTTGCTTCATGCGGCACAAGATTTGTTATTAACAATTTTTTACAGGAAAAGCCGTGGTCAGGGGTGGCAGCGGTAACAACCGGGTACTGGGTTTTTACAGTCAAAAAGTTTCCCGGGCCCCTTTAAGCCGGGGCCTTTTTAAATCAAGCTATTTGCGGATTTGCCATCAACGTGTCTGTAGGGAAAAAAAGAAAAGAGTTTTAACACCCCTGAGCATGAACAGGCACTGCAGGAAACTGAAATTCTGTGGAATAGTCGTTGGAAAAGGCCCCAACGGTCATGGGGGCTTCCAACCACCACGCATCTTCTGCCCCCTCCTCCTCCGCCACTTTTCCCGCCCAAGCGGTCCCTGCTTTCTGATGTGCTAAGCATGAGCAAACACACCCCATCCTTTAAAATGTTGGCCCATCCCCCCACTAACAAAACAGCCAAAAACCTTCCCCTTCCCCAGTGTACCCGCACATCTAAGCAGCCGTCTGGTGGCCCGCCTTCTGTGTACCCGGTGTAGGAGATAAGAAAAACCTTTCCCCCAAAAATTTTCCCCTAAACCCTTTTAAAAATGAATCAAGCGTGGATTTTTCTGACCATTTTGTTGCCCCGGTGCCCATGCACTGATAGTAAATCTAGCATGTCTTCTTGACAAGTAAATACATATTTAAATACACTCATTCATTTGTGTTTCCCGTGTTTGCTTCTCAAAATTTGTATTTATTGCTCCAACAGCTAGATTTACAATTTGGCGAATTTTTAATTCACCTGTATGCCCCTTGTGTGCACTGATACCCCTTTTATTCCCCCTCCTTGCGCCCCCCAAATTTTTTTTTTTAAAATGCCTCCCCCTGTACTCCCACCAATGTTTAAGCCCTGTTTTTAACCATTGACTGTTCTGCTGCCCCCCAGTGGTATTCCACCAAAATCTTGTTGAACGGAAACCCTCACTTTTCCCATTCCCATTTTTTTGCTGCCCCAATGGACTGCCGCCTAATCTTGTTGAACCGAAACCTCGCTTTCCCATTGGAAGTTCTTGCTGCCACCAAGGGTATTCCGCCTAATCTTTTTTGAACCGGAACCTCCTTTTTCCCCAGGGCCCATGTTCTCGCTGCCACCAAGGGTACGCTGCCCTAATTTTGTCAAAGGGAATTATTTTTCCCCACTCCCCATGTTCTCGTGCATCAAGGCATGCTGCCAAATTTCTTGCAAAAACCGGGCCTCAATGTTCCCCATTGGCATGTTTTTGTCCACCAGTTCTGCCGTCAAATTATTAAAGCCTGCGGCATAAGTTCTTGAGTCCAGGGCAAAAATGAATGGGCCCCCCATTCCCAGGGATTGCCATCGTCATTTTTAAACCGTTTCAAGGCCCCATACAGCCAAATCAAATTGGTCCCCCACCCATGCAGTATATCACAGTATCCTTTAGATTCATCTTTTCAATGGCGTTCTTAAACATTGTTTCATGTGCCTAGCTGACTGCTGGAAAGAGTAATGAAATCACAATGCTTCCAGTCACTGTTGAAAGCCTTTATCCACTGGGAAGGCCAATATCTAGAAAGGATTAGGGGAAAAAAAGCATTTTCTGTAATTTGGACTAGGATGTGCACATTCAGCTGTGTGTTAATGAGTTTGGTCTGTAGAGCAGGATGATAAGATCGAAGTGCTTATGAAAAAATTTTATATAAAAACAAAAATGGAAACACAAAAAGAGCTGCCCGCAGGAGGCGTTAGCAGTGGAAAATTTCCCAAAAAGGGCTTTGAAAAAATTTTCCTTTTAAAAATCTCCATTAACTTTGTTGTAAAATGGATACTATTCTACGCTGTTATCAGTCATTTCAGCTTGGTGAGAGGTGGACAATAATGAAAAAAATTGTTAATGGCAAAAAGAATTGTGAAAAGAATTATACTGTCCCGGGTTTAAATTTTTTGTCGGAAATAAAAAAAAAAAATTTTTAAATGTTCCCTGAAATTAATTTCCCTTATGTTTTTTTTTTTGATTATTTTTTTGGGGTGGGGTTGGTAAATTTAAAAACTGGCAAATACAAAGCCCTTTATTAGGCAATGGACTGTGACTCCACATTCTAATCAATTAGACACCCTGGCCATGTTTAACATTGGCCGTCTTAATGGTTAAATGGCTGGAATTGGAGCAAGGTATGGAAGGCGTGGGGCTGTTTTTCAGGAAAAAAGGGGAAAGGAAAAGGTCAAGAGTCTGTGCATTTGTAATTCATGAACGTAGTTGCAAGGTAGTCTGCAAGAATTATGGCCACTGCTGGCCCCTAAGAATTATGTTCATTTTTGGGCCCCAAGAACCAACTCCACTAGTGGGACCCAAGAACCCCATTCCGACATTGCTGCTCCAAACACCCTTAGTGCAGCCAGGACAAATTTGTATGTTCTGGTGCATTGAGGGGTTAATTCATTGACATGTTCTATACCACATATCAAAGATTTAAACCATCAAATGCCACAGACAATAACACCCACAACATCTGATCAGTTAGATAGAAAGGGGAAGCCCTCATTAGTTCTTTCCAACATGATTGCAATGATTTTTAGTTATCATTTTATCCCAAGAGCCAAAAAAAAGAACCCCCGCTGGACTAGTAGTATGTCTTAAAACCCAAACGAAAGTAAAAATTTTTTTTTAAAAACTTCCCTTTCTTTTTTTCTTGGGGTATAGTTTTTTAAAAAAAAAAAAAAAAAAAAAAATTTAAAAGTTTTTTTCCCCAAATGTTTTCCTTCTAATCCCACAGAAATAAAATTTTTTCAATTTATTACTTGAGCCACAAATTAGGTTTATTTAAAAAAATCTACAAAAATTTAATCCTCATGTGGTTATCTTGATAGAAAAGGAAAAAAAAAGTTATGGCTTTTAAATAAGTAGATAAAATCTTTTAAAAAATTCTGCTGTGTCCCAAAGGGAATAAAGGAGCATAGTCCCTTTAAATCCATAAAAAAAAATCTTCGTGTTAGGTTCAATTTTTTGTTTTTTCAAAAACATTTCCGAGACAACGGCAGATGTTTTAATCCTTCGGTCTTGGGTTTATTTATTTACTGCATCTGTTCACAGACTGTAAGATATTGTATTGTGTAATTTGACACTGGGATAGCCGCCTCCTTATCAAGAAGATCTTATCTGCTTGAAAAATGGAAGCTTTTTAACTTCCCTCTTGATATACAGAAGGTCAGTGAAGACTTTACAACTCTGAAAGTCATGAAAATAATGACTCCCAGTCCATTCACATCCATTCTCCTTAAAGGCCTCACTAAGGTAACATATTTATGGCTTAAGGAGCATCCAGCCACTATTGGAATTTTACATGTTGAATTCCTCATCATGTAATGTTACTGAATTTCAGAACAATTATCAATTAATTTTTGAACTGCTATATGACATGACCAAATTATGAGTCCGCATGTAATGAGTCTTTGATTTACTACCCAAAAACTTAATCGGCGCATACCAAACATATATAAGGCAAGCGATTGTATGCATAGACAGGGCCAAATAATGCCCAAGTATTACACAGGGCTCAGAAAATTAACATATTGTTTTAGACTCACAATGTACAATTTGTAATTTAATCTACAACTTCTATTATGTGATAAACGTCACTTGGGCCCCTTCAGGCCTTCCTGCAAAATCAATTCTGTTGGATGGGCTGCTGCATCAGAATGCCTGACACCCACCTCTCCAGACAAGTTTTCCATTCCCAAATTAGCTGAGGCCAGAGAACCCAGGGTTGCTAGAGGAAATAATTCAAAGACACTATAATTACCCATCTTAAAAAAGGCCAAATTGACACTCTTAACTGGGAAGCTCGGGCTACATATCGTCCTATATGGCACCACATGATGAATTTTCAATGAGATAGGCAAAAGATAATGACCAAAGAAGAGGGAAAAGAACCCAGATTTGCTGAAGCAACAACCAAACGGAAACTCTTGTTCCCAAGATCTGCGGCTCAAGGATTGGATTCCTTAGCCATCTTAAAACATAGGATGAGCATATTTCTCATTTTGAGAAACAAGGGAAAAACCTCACTTAGGCTTCTTCAAACACTAAGGTCTATTTGTCTTGGCTGCTGATCCTATTTATCCCCTTAAAGCTATACCACTGAATAAGGATTAGCTGGCATAGATTAGAGTTTGTGACCTATGGATAGCCAAAGATGCATATGCACCTCTGATGCATCTTATTACAGTGGACTTCAATTTAAAGAAGTTGTCCACTTTATATTGCTTATATTTTGTAAATACAGGTGACATGTATGAGCGGGGCTGCGCCAGGTATCTGCCGTCTTTTCAGCCCAATATCAGGCGCAGCCCCATTCATACATTTTTAAATCTCCCGCACGCCACTCCCAGGAGCACTACACCGTGCCTGCGGAGCTTTGTAATGCGCCCGATCTCGGGAGGTGGGGTGCTCAAGAACTGTATCACACAATTTTCTAAGTAAAAGGCTATGTTCACACGGCTTAACTATGGGGTGTAATTCCGCCCCGCAATCACGCCGTGTGGCCGGGGACGGGACGGGAGCGGGGGAGGGAGCGGGGGGCCAGCACCTCGCCGGCCCATAGACAGTCATTTCTAGCGGCGCCTATACGCCGCTAGAAAGTCACATGTCAATTATCTCCCCCCTCGGCGTATTCGCCGAGCAGGGAGAGGAGACGTAATCCACAGTTCTCTATGAGAACTGTGCATTACCGTAGTTACTGGGACGGATTCAGACCGTAATTGGCGCACTCTGGCGCGTAATTATGGACTGAATTACATCCCAGAATAAGCCGTGTGAACATGGCCAAAGAGTGAAGAAATCAGGTGATACCTTTTAGAGGCTAACTGAGTACTATCTGAGTACTATACTCAGTTAGCCTCTAAAAGGTATCACCTGATTTCTTCACTCTTCTACTACTTTCTATGGCTAACACAGTACAACACTATACTACTAACAATTTTCTAAGACAGATATTTTAAAAAAATCTGCTCCTGTCCATATTAATGGCTATTTCTGTCCATAATAATGGCTAACTGAAGTGACTAAACATGGTGTCAGTCATGTGACCTCCTGGTGTTGTTGAGCAGCTGCCTTACATGGCATCTATGGGGTAAGTGAATAGGAATAATGGTGGAAGAATTATTATTATTATTATGGTTATTCCAGCAGCTTTTTCACTATGTAATAATGTGCATAACTTCTGTCTCTCTATGGAATGTTATTTTGTTATTAAGTTAGAAAAAAATATATACAAAAGGCAGAAAGATGAGACAAGAGACATGATAAGACGCTGCTGGAGGTAGTAATACTGGAGAAGTTGTGCTCCTCAATAATCAACTGTTAATGGATTACCAGGGGTCCACTTGACTGTGTGTGGTCACATGATAAGATGCGCTGGATGTAGTAATACTGGAGGAAGTTGTGCTCCTCAATAAACTACATGTTAGTCAGGATACCCAGAGGTCTCACTAACTGTTATGTCATTAAAGGTTAGTTACTCCATGTGTCAGCCATTAATATGGACAGGGAATGTTTGGCTGAACAATTTTTTTTTTATTAGATAAAGGAACTACTGCACCTGGTAATAAAAATGTTCAAAAAGCAGAAGAAAATTTTTAAATACATGTACATTAGATTTCCTATTATAATACCTTACTTAATATGTAAAGACATTATATAAGCTGACAAACACCTTTAAGCCAGCATTATTGAAACACCAGCCTAAATAATTTCCCCTACAAAGTTAAGAGGCATTTAGAAACATTATGTAGATATAGAAAAAGCTAAACAGAATATTTTTTTCCATTAAAAAAACATGTGAGGTAATACATTAAGTATTGGGAGTAGGAGATGTCAGAAAAGAGACGCCTCCATGACGTTTTTAGGCACGCACGTAATGAGTGTCCTTAAATCGACTGAATCTGTCAAAAATCTGCCGTCTATTTCCCTGACATAGTATTACATTGATGCGCGCCTAATCTAGAATGGGATAGCACCTAACTAAGGGTGCATTGCTATAATTGATGCATTATTTGATGCGGTACTTTAGGCGCATTCACATGTGTTGTGTCCGGGATTATATAATGTGCTTTTCACGTTTTGATGTTACTACAGATCATTTTATTAGAAGAAAAAGGAAAAAAGGCAGACAGAAGAAAGAATGAAAAAAGAAACAGTTTTTTGATGCAAACTACACCAAAAAAAATGGGTCAGTCCTATGGCGCGCATGTCGCCCCATTTGTGTCTGCAAATTTATTAGATTGTCGCTTTTCCGATACTGGCATTTTACAATTATTTGACCTGGCCAATGTATAAATTGGAATACATTTCATTTCCATTTCACTAACGATTCAACACTATACAGCAACAACATGAATTCAGAAAAAAAAATAACAAATGAGATGCCCAACAAATTGATCAACCTAACCTTTACAATGATGCTAATGGCCTGTAACTCAGGTTGTATGTTGTATGTTTAATACAATTTCCATAATATAAGCATTGGGATTCTAATTACACTTCTAATCAGTATATTACTGATGAAGCTGCAACCAGTGATTTGTGGGTTTATTAAGATGTTTCTCGGCGAATCAGTTTATAGCTTTTGCTATATGTTCACACATTAAATATACATAGCAAATTTTCAAGGGAAAGCATGGATTCGTGTAAATTACACTATTTTTTACTTTCCAGGATATTTTAACAATTTTTTTATTTGAAGCATTTCTTCTAATGTGTTTACGCATTGAAAGCACAGGAGGATATAATGTATGATTTGCTTTATTTTTTACAAAGCAAATTGAATCATTTCTATAATTGTGGCCACAGATCTTTAAACAAAAGTAGTGACTGGTGGCATTTTTAATGGCTATTATCCTTACTACTCTTAGCACAACTGGTTTAATTCGGCTTCTAGCAACCCTCTGTGCTTAAGATTCTAAATTTTGTGTAATTATGGCTCACTAGCCACAAGTATTTACGCTGCTTAAGTTTTTTTTAAAAGGGTTTGCCGCCACCATACTAAATCTCAAACAACTTTTCATTTGTCTCCTGTGGGTAGTTTTATCTCAGCACGCCATGATCAGTATATTTAGCTTCTCTTTTGTAACTTTAATTGCAGACAATTCAAGATGTTAAGTGCAGGATAGGATTTAATTTTTAGGTAAACTAATGCTACAAGTCGCTTCCGGAGGACCCGAAAACAATTGTTATTTGTTAATAAAAGCTAATCTTGTTACGGAGATAATGAGTTCATGCTTCAAAGCGGGGAGCTCCATCCATGGTGCACGTCACTCACCTACTCGCTCTCTGATCAGGGAGGGAAGATTATGGCTATGCAACTAGAGAAACCCGCTGTGTGCTGTGCTACTCAGAGCAAGAATTTAAATGTCTACTTCTTAAACTTTTTGATCAAGGTAAAATTTCTTCAATTCACCTGCCCCCTACGATGTTAAAGCTAATCTTTGTAGTGAGAGAAAACCCCTTTAAGGTTCATGCGCACTTACATGGTTCCCCCTGCCGTCCCACTAAGTCAGGCGCAAAATACATCTCGCAGCTTCCTTTTAAGGTCACTGTGGTGGTCACATTTGATAATTATGTTGCCTCTGCCAGGGATGTAACTCATGAACCCTGGCAAAAATTTAAGTAGGGGCCCCTCGCGTTGGGCAGTTGCACGCGCCTGATATCAGCCTGTGGAATCCGGAGTCTTTTTAACCATTATTTCCATACTTGGTGACCTGCCCTAAAGTTGTGGCATGCCACCGAAAACAAAAGATTATTCCGTTTTAAAAAAATCAAATATACTATAAAGAAAAGAACTACATCCCATCTTACATGATTAATCCCCCCTTTTACTGGCACACCGTACAATCGTTCCGCATAGGATTCATTCTCCTCATAAATCAAATTTGCTACTTACAAAAGCCTTAAAAAATAAAGGGGCGGTGACCTGTACGAAAAACACTGGTTTTATTATATGAATATCTCTTGGTTGATTTTTGAGGACATGTGGACAATCTAGTATTTACTTTTGTCTAGGCTTGTTCACTATGTCCATTATTGATTTCGATCCATATTGTCCTTACTGGTAATATGTTCAAAAAAATTATTTGCGAACGCATGGAGATTAACAGGTCATATCCGTATTATAGATAGCTGTTTAGAGCGCGTCATTTTCTCAAAAATTCCGGTATTCGGTTCTACCTTCGCCCGAAATTATTTTCACGACAAAAATTCTAGATCCTCTTTCGGTTCCCCACCGAATTACTTTGGCATGAATCGCCGTTACAACAAAAAAACAGCATATTTCCATGCTGCACTACAGTGCCCGCGCAGGGTGCTCGCACTGTAAAAGTTTTGCGCCGATACTTAAATATGGCAGAAGGCGTGCTCGTTCTCTGGTACTCTCTACAATGCTTCCGTGTTTTTTACGTTCGCCGACAGCACTTGACTGCTGCCGCTCTTAGAATCGCTTTCCATCTATAAAAAATTTCCGACTGGGCACTTTAAGAGGGCAAAAAACTGCACACACAACAAAAAAAACTGAAAAGTGTGGGGAAGAAAGTTGCCTTGATAAAGTCATGGCCCACAGCGATATCAGGGAAAAAAACAGGCTGAGGGCTCTCAGCCGGTGGGCATCTATTCAGTGACAGACGTGTGAGGCATGGTGTGGCCCGGCTCGGGTTGACTGGCGGCAGCCACAGCCAGCATGAGGTCAGGAAGTAGTCGGCACAACTGACATTCTGGAGGTGGCAAAAATGGCGAGTAGTAGGCCACCAGAGTGGCACAATGACAGAGAGTGGAGGTGGAAAAACTAGGTCGGCAGACGGCATGAGGTCAGACAGTGGCGACAATCGGACAATCGGACCAGGTGGCAAAACAGTCCAGTAGGCCCACAGAGTGGCACAAATGCAGAGATGTGGAGGTACAAGACAGCAGCAGCATGAGAGTCAAAGAGTGGCACAATGACACCAGTGTGGAGGGCATCAGGCAGCAGCAGCAAAAGAGCATGAGGTCAAGCAGTGGCACAATGACATTCTGGATGGTTGGCAAAATCAAACAGGGTGAGGGCCACAGAGTGGCCACAATGACACGGGTCGGAGGTCACGGGCAGCAGCCACCTGCTTGAGGGTCAGACAGTGGCCACAATGACATTCTGCGAGGTGGCAAAACAGCAGTAGGCCACAGGGATGGCACAATGACAGTGAGTGGAGATGACCATACGGGCGCGGTGGCAGCGAGCATGCTTGAGGGTCAGAGAGTGGCACTCTAATCGGACATTCTGGACGGTGGCTAACATAAAAATCAGTAGTAGGCCACAGTAGTGGCACATTTAATTACAGAGAGTTGAGGTCTACAGAAGCAGCAGCATGGTGGTTCTAGGGGAGGAGTGGCACCCATATGCTCACACAAGTGTGGACGGGGCAACGGCCCATGCAGCAGCCAGCATGAGGTCCGGCAGTGGCACAATGACTTTTCTGGACGCGCCGCCTGGCAAAATCAGCGAGCAGGCCTAAACGAGTGGCACAATGACTCCCAGTATTTTGCCGCTGGCAGGTGACGGCAGCAGCAACATGAGTTCAGACCAGTGGCTCAATGACATTTTTGGGAGGTGGAGAAAAAAAACACTGTAGAAAGGCACAGCAGTGGCACAATACTATGGACAGAGATTGGAATGGTGACTAGGGGCGGGGCAAGCAGCTTGACGTTCAAGACAGTGGCACAATGACATTTGGAAGGTGGCAAAACACAGTTGTAGGCCTACAGAGTGGCACATCTGACAGAGCAGTGGAGGTGCAGATCGGCGCGCATGAGGTCAAGACAGTGGCAGCAATGACATTCTGGAAGGGCGTGCGCAACAAACTCGGAGTAGGCCAGGTCGAGAGTGGCACAATTACAGAGAGTGGAGGGTGCATGGCGGCAGCAGCCAGATGAGGGTCAGACAGTGGCTCAATGACCAATTATGGAGTGGCAACTCTCCGAGTGAGTAGGCCACAGAGTGGGCCCAACATGACAGAGAGTGGAGGTCACCAGACAGCCGCTCGCAGCATGAGGATCAAAGAAAGTGGCAACATGACACCAGTGTGGTGGGGCTCTCACGGCAGCCAGCACTCATGAGGTCAGACAGTGGGCACCAACTGACCATTCTGGAGGTGGCACAAAAACAGTTAGAAGGCCACTAGAGTGGCACAATGACAGAGATTGCGAGGTGACGGTGGGCAGCCAGCTGAGGTCAAGAGGAGAGTGGCAACTTGACATTTCTGGCAGGTGGCAAAAAACATAGTAGGCCACAGAGTGGCACTATGACCAGAGAGTGGAGATGCACGGCCAGGCTAGCTAAGCAAGAGGTCAGAGAGTGGACAAAGACATTCTGGATGGTGGCAAAAACAAGAGTTTAGTAGGCCACAGAGTGGACACATTTACAGAGATGTGGATCGTTGACCCGGCAGCCCAGCAGCATGAGGCTCAGACTGTGGCCACCAATGACAATTCTGGGGGTGGCAACAACAACAGTAGTAGGCCACTCGCAGCCTGGCACAATGACAGATAGTGGCTGGAGGTAGGCACCGGCACAGCAGAAGCATTTGAGGTAGGAGAGTGCGCATCAAATGAACGTCGTGGAGGGCACCAGCAGCATAGCAGCATTGAGGATCATGCTGTGGCACATTGTCTTCTGGAGGTGGCCAAAAAAAGGGCAGCAGGCCAAAGAGTGGCCAATGACACAGTGTGGAGTGGGCACACGTCAGCAGCCATGCATGGAGGTCAGACAGTGGCACAATGACATTCTGGAGGTGGCAAAACCGTTTTAGAAGGCCACAGAAGTGGCACAATGACAAAAGATTGGAAAGGTAGGTTGAACGGCGGCAGCAGCATGAGGGTCCAGGGACGGAGGCACCTTGGACATATGGTGGTTGAGCAAAAAGTAGTAGGCCACAATGTGCAGTGTTGGCACAATGAACTGAGTGCTAGAGTTGTCAGCCGCCGGGCCCCAGCCCAGACATGAGGTCACGAGATTGACACTATGTCATTCTGGAGGGTGGCAAAGCAAAAAAAACTGGAGTGGAGGCACCAAAAAGACGCCAAGAGTGGCATCCAATGACAGTCGAGCTGGAGGTGAGCAACGGCAGCAAGCCACTGAGGTTCAGACAGTGGCACAATGACATTCTGGGAGGTGGAAAAAAAAAAGTAGGTATAGTAGGCCACAGAAATGGCATAAGACAGAGAGGGAGCGGTGACAGCGGCAGCAGCCTGAGGTCAGAGAGTGCACCAAGTTACATTTCTGGAGGTCAAACGGCCACATACTCCAAAAACTCGCGAGGTAAGGCCACAATCACGCATGTGGTGCTCCTCTCTGACAGAGAGCGTGAAGGTGTACGACATAGCGCAGCAGCATGAGAGTCCAGACAGTGGGCACCAATGAACATCCCTCACTCGGAGTGGTGGCAAAACAGTGGTAGGCTCCACAGGACGAGGCACAATGACAGAGAGTGAAGGAGACAGCGGCAGCAGCATTTGAGGTTCTAGAGAGTGGGTACAATTGATCATTCTCCGGAAGGTGGCAAAAAAAATTGGATCGTAGAGCAGAAAGTAGGCCAATGAGTGGCAAAACAACAGAGAGTGGAAGGTGACGGACCGCGCGAGCCTCAGCAGCATGGAGGTCCGGACAGTGGCACAATGAACATTCTGGAGGTGGCAAAAAACAGTTGTCTAGGCCACAGAGTGGCTCACATGACAGAGAGCTGCAGGTCACCAGAAGCAGCAGCATGAGATCATAAAGAAGTGGCACATGACACAGTGTTGTCGCGAGGGCCCACCGGCAGCAGCAGCATGAGGTTCAGGCACTACGGTGGGCACACATGACATTTGGAGGTGGCCAATAAAACAGAGAGGGCCACAGAGTGGCGCACACTGGATCAACAGTGTTGCTGAAAGAGTCACGGCCAGCAGCTGCATGAGGTCAGGACAGTTAGGCCACAGTGTGACATTCTGGACGGTGGCAAACAGTAGTATCGGCCACAGAGTGGCACCATTGGACAGAAAATGGAGTTGACATCGGCCCGGCAGCTGCATGAAGGTCAGAGAGTGGCAGCAATGAATTCCTTTGGAGGTGGCAAAATAAACAGGTAGTAGGCCACAGGTGGCACAGTTACCAGTGAGTGGAATGGGGTGACGGCTGCCAGCAGCATGAGGTCAGACAGTGGACAATGACACTCCTCCGTGGCGGGTGGCAAAACATGTTAGTTAGCCTCAGATGTGTGCACAATGACAGTCGGCAGTGTAGGGCACGGGCAGGCAGCAGGCATGAGGTACAGTAGAGTGGACACAATTGACACAGTGTGGAGGGCACGGCAGCACGCAGCATGAGGTTCTCGGGCACAAGTGGCTCAATGACAATTCTGGCGAGGTTGGCAACAAAAACAGGTGCAGGCCAACAGCAGTGGCACATGACACAGTCCGTGGGGGTGCCGGCACTCCGAGGCAGCCTTGCATGAGGTTTCAGACAGTTGCGCACAATGACTCTTCTGGTAGGTGGCAAAACACAGTAGAAGGCACAAGAGAGGCACCAATCGGACAAAGATTGGAGGGGTGACGGGCGGCAGCAGCATGAGGGTCCTCGAGAGTGGCACACAATTGACATCCGGTCCGAGGGTGGCAAAACAAGTAGTAGGCCAAGAGTGGCACATGACAGAAGAGGTGGACGGTTGACCCACGCGGCAGCATGCATGAGGTCCAGGACAGGGCACAATGACAGCTGGACGGTGCGCAAAGAGTTAGTAGGCCACAGAATGGGGACACACATTGGACAGAGAGTGGAGGTGCCAGCGCAGCAGCATGAGGTCAGTGAGCTGGCCACAATGACCATTCTGGAGGTGGCAACAAAACAGTCGTGGCCACAGAGAGAGGCCAAAGACAGAGTAGTGGAGTGAGTGACTGCCCGGCCTCGCCTGCGATGAGGTCAGAGTGTGGCACTAATGACCATTCTGGAGGGTCGGCACCAAAATAAAAACAAAAAAAGCAAAACAAATAAATCCAGTCAGTAGGCCACTGTAGTGGCACAATTTCAGAGAGGTGGAGGTGGGACTCTGGCCTCAGCAGCCAGCATGTCGCGTTCAGATGAACAGTGGCACCCTAATGTCATTCTGGGGGTGGCAAAACAGTAGTAGCTACTCAGAGTCCCGGCAAGTAATATGACATGAGAGTTGGAGGGCACTATGCGGCCCGCAGCAGAGCAATGAGGTCATGGAGAAGTGGCACCAATGAACACGTGTTGGAGGGCACAGGCTGCAGAAGAATGAGGTCGGCAGTTGGGCACCACAATGACATTCTGGAATGGTGAGACAAAAAAAACATGCGCAGCAGGCCAAAGCAGTGGCACAATGACACAGTGCAGTGGAGGTTGACGGTGAGGCTCGAGCTACGCAGTCATGTAGGTCAGACCAGTGGAACAATGTCATTCTGGAGGTTGGCAAAACAGGTAGAAGGCCACAGAGTGGCACAATGGACAGAGATTGGAGGGACGGCGCCAAGGGCAGCAGCGATCGAGGTCAAGAGTGGCACAATGACATTACTGGAGGTGGCAAAACAGTCTTAGGGCCACTATCCGCTTTAGAGTGGCACAATTAAGAGAGTGGAGGTGGAGACAGCGCCAGCAGCATGAGGTAGGAGAGTGGTCCAATGGACATTCCTGGAGGAGGTGGCAACAATCGCGCGTAGGCCAAAGAGTGGGCGACACAATGATCACTGAGACGTGGAGAGGGCCACCGGTGGTGACAAACGCAGCAGGCATGAGGTCAGACAGTGGACTACAAAATTAAACATTCTGGAGGTGGAAAAACAGTTAGTAGGCCACAGAGAGGCCACATAATGACAGAGAGTGATAGGTGACAGCCTCGCCAGAGGCAGCTGCATGTGGTTCAGGGAGCTGTGGTACAAATGACATTCTGGACCGGTCAGGCAAAATTGGATGTAGGCCAAAGAGTGCGCAACCAATGGACAGCAGAGTGGACGGTCGCACCGGCTAGAGCAGACATGAGGTCAGCGACAGTGGACACTATGACTTTCTGGATACGCGCTGGCAAAACAGTTAGTAGGTCCACTCAGAGTCGGCCACAATGCACAGAGTGTGAGAACTGGGCTGACGGTAAGGCCGCAGCATGAGGTAGCACGTGGAACAATGACATTCTGGACCCGGTGGCCAAAACAGTAGAGGCCACAGTAGTGGCACGCAATGTCAAGAGATTGGAGGTGCACGGGGCCGGCAAGCGCAGCATGACGCCGCTATAGGAGAGTGGCACAATGACATTCTGGAGGTGGGCAAAAACGTTAGTAGGCCACATAGTGGTACAATGATACAGAGAGTGGAGGTCTGACCTCACGCCGGCGGCAGCATGAGCGTAGACAGTGGAACAATAACATTCTGAGGTGGCAAAAAACTGTCTAGTAGGCCACCAGAGCAGGCACTAATCGACAGGACGTGAAGGTGCTCTCAGCGCGGCAGCAGCATGAGGTCAGAGGAGTCGCGTTACAATGACTTTTGGAAGCGCTGGCCTTTTAAACTCTCAATTTGGGGCTTGGCCATCGAGTGGCACAATGACAGAGAGTGGACAGGGTGACGGGGTTAGTGGACGGCAGCAGCATGAGGTCAGACTCAGTGGCACAACGCGACATTCCTGGGAGGTGGCACACTCAAACGGAGTTAGGCCACCACGAGTGGCACCAATGGACAGAGAGTGGAGGTGCACGCGCAGCAGGAGCCAACTGCATGAGGTCAGAGAGATGGCCAATGACACTGTGTGCGGATGTCACGGTTTCCAGCAACAGCAGCAAGCATGTCATGATGTCATAAATTTGGCACTCAATGACAAAAGTGGTGGAGGTGGGTGGCAATAACCGTCCCTGTTAAAAGATGGTTGGTGGCATGGAAGAAAAACTCAGGCAGCCAAAGTGTGTGGCATCGGCGGGTGGGGGATCGGCATCAGAAATAGTGGCTGAGGCAGGTAGGTATTGAACCAGACTCATTTTCTCACAGTATTGGGGTTGAGGCGTCATGGCTGATTGTAGTATGACGCCGCCGTCGGCATTGGTTGTGTGGATTTCCTGGCCGCCAATCCAAGCTCCTATTCATCTTGTCCATAGGTCAATCATCACATTTTCCGTGGACCATGCCGGTTCCTCCTTGGCGGCTAACGATGGCTCCCGCCGCACTGAATCACACCCAGCTCCTGATGATTCCACACAGTACTTCCGGCGGGGCAGGACCAGATTTTTCCACTTGCTAACTCGGCATGTTGCGGCCAAAATCCAAGTTTTGGTGCTCAGTAGTCCAGCCGGGGATTTCTAACTGGGGTGGCAGAGTGCTGTCCAAGTAGGGCCTAACCACCTGTTGATCCGCAGGCGTTGTTCTCTACCAGGTACGGATGACTGGCATGCTGGCGGGGGAATGCACCTCCTAACTAGGCGCGGTGAAGGAAGCCTGCTCTCAGTGACTCCAGACTTAGGTTGCTGCTGATGGAGCTGTATCCGCGTTATTGCTCTTTAACCCCCTCCACCTTCCCCCCAGCAGCCACGGCGGCAGTATACGTCTAGCGAGCGCTGAAGAACCCCACCGGTCAGAACCTTTCAGAGGAGAGGGACGACCTTGCCGCACATAGGCAGCGGCCACTGACTATGGTGGATTTCCCCTATAGTATTTGAGTTACAATTACTCTCAATAGCTGGCGAAAAAAAAAGGGCTCACATTTTAGGGCAAACTGTAGCGCAGGGCACCTATATGCGGTGGCACGAGCCAGGAAGTCATCACCTCTGCGTGATGCTGACTATTCGGCTCTGTCACTGAGCCAGGCAATATCAGCATGCTGCGGGCTCCAATCTGCCACTAATTCGCACCTCCGTGTTGGCACGGTGTGTGGGACGGCCTCTAGCACTCCAGCTATCTCATATCTATTTTACCTTTGAAATACTATGGACTACGGCTTTTTTGATGCACGTGTATGTTATTGCACATTACTTTTATTTTACTAAAGGTATAACTGTTGTCTGTTTTGTATCGTTTAATGATAGTCTAAAGGAGAAAGTGATTTTTAAAAGATATCCATTGAGTCATTTGCTGTTGGACTCTGAGGGGCTCCCTGCCTCCATCCTCCACTGTTAATACTGCCACGGTGTCTTAGCGGCGTCATCACTGCCTCGTTACTTCCTCATCTCCCATCTTTCTACCTCAGCTGCGCCTGCTCTCACTCTACTTCGTCACCTGTGGTAGAAAATCCACCATTTCACCAGACAATGCTTTCTGCTCCACTCTCGTCCTCTCCCTCCTCTGCACCTCCACTTTCAGCTCCCCCACCGGACTCATTGTGGCAGACGAGCATGTGTCGCCACGTCGTCTCCAGTGCCCCTTGCCCAGACAGGGATTTTTCAGCAGCTGTTTCAGGACATGAAGCAGTGGAATGACGTTATTCCTATCCACATTGTCCTTGCGCGACTGACAAATTTATATCGTTGGCCCCCCTCCTCGAATGGCCTCAACAAAGGCATGTTGTGTCACGGCATGAGTGCGTCAGTGCTGCAACCATTAGGATGGGTGTTGGACGCATTACTGTTGTCTCTTTTGCACTATCGCCTCGATTGAACGACTGCTGGCGCCATGAGTAGCGAGGAGCAGGAGCATCGGGACCGGGTGATGATGGAAAAGAGAAAAGACTCCCTTCTGCAGAGGTGTGGAGCCTGGACTGGCTGCAATGGCATGGGTGCCCGCGTCAGGGCGCTGCTGCTGCTGTTGCTGCCGGCGGCAGGTGCCACCCACATCCTGAGCCCACGTTTTATCCCAGGCCACCGGATGGTGGGCATGAAGTGTTGACGGCAGGGCCGTGCTGCCAACATGATGCTACCCTGGCCACGCTTCACTTTCTGCCCACGATGTTATACATTATACTCCACTATTCGGCTCTCCGGTGTCCTTAAGTATAGACACTGCCACACCGCCGGCTACGTTTTCGGATTTTACCGCCAACGCTTCGATCACTGAGGGAACCTACTGCCGCCGCTGACTCGCTGATCGCCCCTATTGCCCACGATACTTTCTTTGGGACCTGTGGATTCTGTGTTGAAAGCGGGTTTTCAACCCCTGGTTTTGCTTGGCTCACACAACGTACCTCACACTGCTACCACTAGCTGAACTAAGGTGCCACACAACCCACTTGCTGGCTTGCACCGCTGCCTGGACGCGCAAAGCTGACGCCCTCTTTCTCCTTGGACTATGACGCAAAGTGTCCTTGCTTCATCCCTGGCTCCAATTGCGGTCGCTACATCATTCAATCATTTTTGTGTTTCATCTGTCATGTGTCCTCATCACGGTCGCACGTGGTTATGCTAGAGGCTGACCCCATATCACAGCCAGAACCCTCCCCATGCCACTACTCACTCATCATCTATACTTTGCCCTACTTGCTAATGAAGCATGGGGTTATTCGGCCCCATTTTCTCATCGCTGCCAAGTAGCTGCTGACTGCCCTGCTCAAATTTGTTCATCACTCGCTATATTGTGTGCTGTTTGCCCAGCACAACTCACTTAGCGCTCGCAGATCTCTGGCTGAGGGAACACGGATGGGACAGAAAGGCGGTTGAGGACAGGTGAGGGCCGCTGACCCGCCTCCCGGGCCAAAGCCAGCTCATAAGGGTCTTGTGTCTGCACGTTCCCCACCGACTCTTGGCTGGGGTTGTCGATGTACATCTGGATAAGATGTGGATTGACCTAGTCAACCAATCAAGAAACCCTCGGGTTGCTATGTCAGCACCACGGCCGGGGTAGATGACAGCGGCATTGTGGCCTCATCGAGTGACTCCTGCTGCAGAAGGTCCCTTGCTGTGCTGCGACCCTGGGCCTGCTCCAAGGATATGTTTGTGCCTTCTGCCACTCGAAGGTGAAGACGCTCCTTGACCAACCTCTCTGTCTGACATACTGTTTGTTTAAAAATGGTACAGAAACTCGTTTGATGAAGATATCTGCAGAGTATAAACGTACACGCCCTGTATTTTGAAACAAAATAAAACACCACTAATCGAAGCTTGGGGTAACCTTGGATAGAAATTGCGCTCCCCAAAATACATGCGGCAGGAAAATCAATTTACTTGTATGCTCGTTGCCGTTAAACCAACATCTTGTGTATTATTTTACTGAATTTAAAAGCACAAACGGGGCTTAATTAACCTTCGGATCAAGCCATTATGCTACAGAATTTCTTCACTTGTGGTCAGTGAAAAATACAAAAGTTTCTTTCTACCTGAGATACAATGCAGGAAAAATCACCTTAGTTAACCTCTTGGAGGTAAATCGAGAAATTAGAATTGCTCGCAGCCAAAAACTCCGCTTTGTAGCGTGTTAATAATGGCCATGTATTTTACGCCTACACTACACAAGAGAAAAACTTGGAATTAACTCTCGGTTCTGATTATGCTAAGGATAATTCTATTTTTTGGCCAGTGTGAAATAAAACGGTTTCTTTTCTAGTCACACGCAGCAGAACACAACGCTTAATTAACCCCTGGATGTAAATTGCGCAAAAGAATTGAGCAACCAAACACTACGGAGCATTTGTAGCGTGTTACAACTGGCTGGTGTTTTTTACGCTACACTAACTAGAGGAAATTTGTAAATTAACCTTCGCTGTGAATTATTGCTACAGAAGAATTTATTTTTTGGCGGTGAAAAAGGACGGTTTTATTTTAGTCACCCACACAGCAAAACAACCATCTTTTAATTAACCCCTGGATGTAAATTGCGCATAAAAGAATTGAGCAGCGAAAATTTAAAGTGGGTATTTGTAGTGTATAAACGCTGTTTCTTTAAATGATTACAAACAGGGAAACCAAGGCTATCTTAGATCACCTTTGGATATTCAATGTGCTCGTGAGAAGATAGCATTTAAAAGGGTATATGCATAGTCTGCACTAGACACACACTGGAGCTCAGATCCACATCCCCACCAAAATCAGGAATAGAACGTTAAGGAGAAGCGTCTCTGAGGACAGCTGGCAGACACCCCCCAACTAATTTGTTGTAAATAAAAAATGACGTTCTTTAGTATCTCTAAGCAGCCATGGGCCAGCTCCTTCCCTATCAAGTACTGTGGCAAGTTGCGAGAATGGAGCTCCCAGCGTCGCGCCCGGACTTTCGCATAGTGCGGGTTGTGGACGATTACAGAATCCCCGACCGAGTCTCTAGATTGGCTTCATCTATGCCACATGTATTGCCAGGCTAGGCCCTTCTTACTCAGAGTTCTTTGGCCCCCATGTAACGCCATGTGGAGCAGCCATTTTGCTTCAATCATAAAGTGCACTTCGTCTACCCGCGAACACTCACTACCCCAAAGTTCGACTTCGCTGCTGAACCGAAGTTTTCCTGAAATTCTAACGAATTCACTTTCTTAAGGAATAAATTCGTCCATCTACCTTATAATCGCATTAGTGAGTTTGATTGCGTCGAGTCTAGATACTTCCCCTGTTTTTTCATAGGCTTAGGCGTAGGTTAGGGATAGAGTGTGGGGGGTCCGCCTCTTTTTGGGGCGCTTTGGTGCGGCCCCCCAGAGGCGGGTTCTCCGCTAAGTATATTATTGTAAAATATAAGAGTTAATGTCTCTAGGTTTACTATATATACGCTTTTTACGGGTAATAGTAATAAAGGTTAAGTTTTATTTGGAATTATTTTTGTGGTAGAATAAGTTTTCTGTGATAATTCCGGTATTGTTTAGGGAATTTTTTTGTGTGTTATCATACATGTAAAAAACTTTGAGATTCTTAGTTCATACATTTTGATCAAAAAATTTTAAGCCACCCACGGATTACAACGTTATCACAAGGCGGGTGGTCCTACGCTATCTTTACCTCTCAATAGAGCCAAATTCAAACATTTCATAGGGTCAACCGACCTCCATTATCCAGAGACAAAAAAAAAAAACACCAACCTTGCAAATATGCTGCACTGATATAACAGCCTTTGAAGGTGGGTGGAGTGCAGAGAACCAAAATTGAGGCATCCCTTCCTCCCTATATAGATTAAAAGCAATATGTGCCAAATAAAACGTATAGTTCTGCACAAAAAAACATTTCTGAAAAAAACAATGTGAACCTGGGTGTGGCAGGGTTGCGGCATATATATATACACACGCACACCATTACCAGTGCCACACCACTGCTAAAAGGGCTATACAATACATGGAAACCTCCAAATAAGCATTTATGCTATCTATCATACATGAAAAAAAATTTGAGATCACGTTGTAAGCCGTAGGTGGCTTAAACAATTTTTGATCAAAACGTGTGAACTAAGAATCACATAGTTTTTTTCATGTATGATAGATAGCATAATGCTTCTTTGGAGGTTTCCATGTATTGTATAGCCCTTTTAGCAGTGGTGTGCCACTGGTAATGGTGTGCGTGTGTATATATATTATATATAATATATATATATATAATATATATATATATATTTATATATAATATATATATATAAATATATATGCCGCAACCCTGCCAGTGGCACCCAGGTTCACATTGTATTTTTCAGAATTTTTTTTTGTGCAGAACTATACGTTGTATTTGGCATATATTGCTTTTAATCTATATAGGGAGGACGGGATGCCTCCATTTTGGTTCTCTAAACTAAACTAAACTTGTTGGCAGCATATTTCTTTTGCGCAATTTACATCCAGGGGTTAATTAAGCGTTGTTCTGCTGTTGTGGTCACTAAAATAAACGTTCTTTTTTCACCGTCAAAGAAGCATTTTTGCCTGCAGCATAATTCATAACCGAAGGTTAATTACAAGTTTTTCTGTTGTTATGTACCATAAAATACACGCCATTTTAACACGCAACAGAGCTGGTAATTTTTGGCAGCATATTTCTTTTGCGCAATTTACATCCAGGGGTTAATTAAACGTTGTTTTGCTGTTGTGGTCACTAAAAGAAACGTTCTTTTTCACCTCCAAAGAAGAAATTTTGCCTGTAGCATAATTCATAACCGAAGGTTAATTACAAGTTTTTCCGTTGTTCTATACCGTAAAAAACATGCCATTTTAACACGCTACAAAGCTGGTAATTGTTGGCAGCATATTTCTTTTGCGCAATTTACATCCAGGGGTTAATTAAGCGTTGTTCTGCTGTTGTGGTCACTAAAAGAAATGTTCTCTTTCACCGCCAAAGAAGCAATTCATATCCAAGGGTTACCCAAGCTTCTTAGTGGGTTCATTTGGAGTCAAATACAGGGTGTGTATTTATCATATACAGATATCTTCATCAAACAGTGTCTGTACATTTTAGAACAAACAGTATGTCAGACAGAGAGGTGGCAGGCTCTTCACCTGCCAGTGGCAGTGGCACAAACATTCCTGGAGCAAGCCCAGGTCGCAGCAGAGCAAGGGGACGTCGCAGCAGGGGTCACTCAGTGAGGCCAGAACTGCTGGTGTCATCTAGCGGTCGTATGCTGACCAGCAACCCAAGAGTTCTTGATTGGTTGACTAGGTCATCCACTTCCTCCCAGATGGCATCTGACAACCCCAGCCAAGAGTCGGTGGGAACATCAGACATAACCCTTAGTTGACATGGCCCGTGAGCGGGTCAGCGGCCCTCATCTGTCCTCAACCCGCCTCTGTCCCATCCGGTTCCCTCAGCAATACATCTACTATGTGGTCTGTGCTCAGCGACACTATATAGCGAGGATGAACAATTTGAGGAGGGCAGTCAGCAGCTACTTGGCAGCGAAGAAATGGGGCCAATATCCCATGCTTCTTGCAGTAGGCGGCAAAGTATAGATGTTGAGAGTGGCATGGGCGGTCATGCTGTGATGGGTCAGCCTCTGCATACCAAGACCGGTGAGGAGGACAGCAGTGACGATGAAACACAAATTGATGATGATGTAGCTGACCGCACTTGGGAGCCGGGTGAAGCAAGGACTTTATCATTGTCAGGAGAAGAGGGCGTCAGCTTGCGCGTCAGGCAGCGGTGCAGCCAGCAAGTGGGTTGTGTGGCCCTGAGTCAGCAGGGTAGCAGTGTGAGGTCGTGAGCCAAGCGACCACGGGGTTGAAAACCCGCTTCACAGGTCCAAGAAAGTAGCGGCATAGGGGCTCAGCGAGGCAGCGGCGGCAGTAGTCACTCAGTGCGGAGCATTGGCGGTAAAATCAGATACTCTGCGGTATGGCAGTTCTTTGCTAAGACACCGGAGGAGCCGAATATGGGTATAATGTAGAATCTGTGGGCAGAAAAAGGGGAAGCTGGCCAGGGACCTAACGTTGGCACCACGGCCCTGCGTCAACACATGCGCATCACCATCCGGTGGCCTGGGAGAAACGTGGCTCACGACGTGATGGTCCATCCTGCCGCCGCAGCAGCAGCAGAAACCAGTGGCACGCATGCCCTTTCAGCCCGTCAAGGCTCCACCACCCTCTACAGAAGGGAGCTGTTTCTCTTTTCCCTCATCTCCCGGTCCCAGATGCTCCTGCTTCTCCTCAACTTTAATCTATGGCAGCTAGCAAGTCGTTCCGCACCACATGGCTGATTGCAATGACGTCAACAGTATGAGGTCAAACATCATAAGGTGCAAGAAGCTGACCAATGCTCACCTGGTCACAAGGTTGTTGGTACGCGAGTCCTCCATTTCCAAACTGGTGGACTCTGCACTGTTCAGAGAACTAATGGCTTGTGCACGGAGCCGAGATGGCCCCCCCCCCCCCCCCCCCCCCCTAATGCGAGTTCCAAACCGTAAATTTCATTTTCCAAAACATGGCAAGTACCAGCAACTCATTAAATATGTAGAAACAGAAGGTGGGCCAGTCCTTGAGATTATCGTTTGTTCAACGATGCACGGCTTGGAGTGGATGTACTGGAGCTGTAACTACGGTTAGGGCCTAGTACAGTCCTTTTTCGGCCCCACTGGTGAATGTGCTTTCCTGCCCAGGCACAACCAAACTTTTACAGGAGACGCAGCTTTCTCCTCATGTTGTCAACTGCGGGCTCCTGCGCCAATGTGCCTCCTCTCCTACACCACCACACCATCTCAGACCTTCAAAAGTTACTGCGCCATCATAAACCACATGGTAGGGCAAATCTGTGTCACCACAGTTCTAACCTGGCTAGCCTCGGCGAAACGAAGTCACACAGGGAGGAACTGCATCCGCGTCACATGCAGCAGAAATCATGTGTGGCTTTCTCCGCACAAACTCGGAACCATGTGACGTGACAAAAGGGAGTAACATGGTGTCTGTGCTGCACCGAGGAGGGATGGACCATGCGCACCTGCATGGCACACGGTTGTTCAATCTGGTTGTGAAAAAGTTCCTGTAAGTCTTCCACCGATCTTCAGAGAATTCTGCAAATGGCCAGGAACTCTCAATGCACTGCATCCGATTCATTCAAAGAGGAACAACCCTCCATTGAGTCTGCAGCAGCAGGAAGGCCTCCCCACCCAACACACTCATGATATGCAATGTTTCACCCGTTAGAATTCCAGTGACATTTGGACCGACTGTATGAACAGAGAAAGGCCATTAACGAATTTTTTGATGATCCTGGCGGACAGGAGTACTCCCACTGTGTCAAACTTTATGTACAGCCAGAGGCAGCTCATGCGTGATCATCTGCAGTTTGTTGAGCATTCGAGGAGGCACGTTATTTGTCAGTCGCCAGGACTACGGGGATGAATAACGTCATTCCACTGCTAATGTCCTGGAGAACAGATGTTGAAAAATCTGTCTGCGCAGGGGACTGGAGACGTGCGCGACTACATCTCGGTGGGCCACATGAGTCCGGGGGAGGAATAGAATTAGGAGGAGGAGGAGGTAACATTGGAGCAGAAGCTTCTTGTCTGGTTGCAAATGGAGTGGGTGATTTTTCTTCCCAAGGTGATAAGAGAGGAAGAGCAGGAGCAGCTGGTGGGAGGTAGATGGGAGATGAGGAAGCGATGCAGATGACACGATGCACCGTGGCAGTATACAGTGGGAGATGGAAAGCAGGCAGCCCTCGGGAGTCACTTGTGCAGTGGCCCGCATGCTTGCTGATTGTGTCTGGCTAGTGCTGCCGAATAGTATAGGCAATCCGGGAGAGGATTGACATTCTGGCTCTCCACACATATTGGACCCTCGCTACCGGTCCAAAATGGGAGCCTCTTTTCCAAGCTGTAGAGAGTCGAGGGCACAAACACTCAAGATACTATAGGAATCCTCCGTTGTCAGATTGGCCGCTGCATATTTGGCATCGTCCGCCTCCTCTGAACAGGTTGACCGGGGGGTTCTTCAAGCGCTCACGTAATACTGCACCGTGATGGGGGAAGGTGGTCGGTAGGAGCAGCTAACAGCTCCATCAGCCGGCAACCTAAGTATGGAGTCACTGATGAGCAGATTCTCTTTTCACCCGCCTTAGTGAGGAGGGCAGTCGCAGAGCAGGACCTGGAGCAGACACCCTGAAACCAACAGGTGTGCTACTTGGACATACTCTGCCCACCTGTTAGAAGATCCCGCCTCGGACTATGGCGCAGCCAAATGGATAGTCTGGCGCAAATTGCCACGTAGTTATGCAGAGGTGAAGCTGTCATCGCACCGGCAGTAGTGTGGCAATCAGAGCCGGGTGTTTCAGTGCGGCGAGAGCCAATGTTACACCCAAGGAGATCCACGCATGGTCACACCACGGGAAAATGTGGACACGATTTGACCTTATGTCAAACGATTGAATCAGGCGTGATCGGCCAGGATTTCCACACTCCAATGCCTTAGGCGTCTGACTAACATCAGCATGACGCCTCACCCAACTGTGAGAAATGAGTTGGTGTTCAAATTACTGCATCAAGCCACTATTATGATGCCGCCACCAGCCTAGATGCTACACTCTGCTGCCTAGTTTCTCACATATCGAATACACCCATCTTTACCAGGGACTGGTATTGCCTACCCATACAAATCTGTAATTGTGCCACTTAATGACACCTCATACTGCTTGCTGCTGTGCTGGAGCCTTGACATCCACACTGTGTCATTGTGCCACTACTTTCTGACCTCATGCTGTTGCTGCCGTAAACTCCAATCTCTGTCAATTGTACCTACTCTGTGGCTCACTAATGTTTTGCCACTCCACGAATTTGTCATTGTGCACTGTCTGACATCAATTGCTGCTGCTGTGGCTGCTGCAGTGACATCACCTCTGTCAATGTCGCCACCTCATGTGGCCTACATAATGTTTTGGCCCACCTCCAGAATTTCATTGTGCACTCTCTGACCTCATGACTGCTGCAGTGGCTGCGCCGTGGACCTCCACATCAGTCATGGTTGCCACTGTCTGACCTCATGCTGCTGCCTGTGGTGCTGCACGTGACCTCCAACACTGTGTATTGTTGCCACACTGTGGCCTATCACCTGTTTTGCCAGCTCCAGAGAATGTCATTGTGCCACTGTCTGACCTCATGTGCTTGCTGTGGATGCTGCTGTAAACTAGAAACTGTGTCATTGTGCCAATCTGTGGCCTACTCCTGTTTTTCCCACTCCAGAAGCATTGTGCCACTCTCTGACCCATGTGCTGTGGCGCTGCCGTCATCACACTTTTCACTGATGTTGCCCATGAGCCCTCAGCTTTTTTTTTTCCAGTTTTCGCTGCCATACTTTATAGGTACTTCCTTTTTTTTTTTGGAGTTTTTTTTTGGGAAAGGAGGCAAGGGGGGCCCAAATTGCGTTTTATACAAAACAAACATTGATGGCCCAAACCCAAAGCTCCCTCTGCATATTTAAGCATGCACATGTTCACAGCACCCTAGGCTCTGTGACCGGAAATAGTTTTTTTTTTTAACGCGATTGTCCCAAAGAAATTCGGCAGAAACAATTTTGTGGGGGAAATTCGCATGTCACCAAATCAAATTTGGCCCCTTTTTGCTCCAGGAGTGTGGGAAAGGTTTAAACTGATATTTTGAGGGGGTGAACGAGTCTGCGAGTGTGTTTTCCTTATAAGTGTGTTTTTTTTAAGTGTTGGAGACTTAAGATTGACGTGGAGAAGTCCTTGTTAATCCTCCAGCAAATACTTTTGTTTATTTATACCTGTGTTTATTTATTATTGCAGTACATTTAAAATCTATAGCAGACATATAGTTTATACTTGTAGCTACACTTATTTTGTGTATAGATTACATTTATAGTATTAAAGAGTAGTTAGTAGTTCTATAGTTACAAACATACACAGTTGCTTAGGCTTGTTGAGTTAGGTGACTAGTCAGGGGTGTGGTTACCTAATTAACAGAGCTTAAATAGCAGCTGTGTGGGGTTGGTAAGGCCTTTTGCTCCTGAAAGAGAGGTTGCAGACAGCCAAACGGAGTGTGGGAAAGGTTTAAAACTGAGTTTTGAGCGAGATGAACGAGTCTTGCGAGTGTGTTTTCTTATAAGTGTGGGTTTTTTTTAAGTGTTGGAGACTTAAGATTGACAGGGAGAAGTCCATGTTAATCCTCCAGCAAATATTGTGTTTTTTATACCTGTGTTTAATTTTTTATTGAGTTTCATTTAAAATCTATAGCAGACATATAGCTTATACTTGTAGCTACACTTATTTTGTGTATCCATTTATAGTATTAAAGAGTAGTTAGTAGTTCTATAGTTACAAACATACACAGTTGCTGAGGGCTTGTTGAGTCAGGTGACTGGTCAGGGGTGTGGTTACCTAATCAACAGAGCTTAAATAGCAGCTTTGTGGGGCTGGTGAGGCCTTTTGCTCCTGAAAGAGAGGTTGCAGCACAGCCAAACAGCAGTGTGGGAAAGGTTTAAAACTGAGTATTTTGAGCGAGTGAACGAGTCTGCGAGTGTGTTTTCCTTATAAGTGTGTTTCTTTTAAGTGTTGGAGACTTAAGATTGAGAGACTTTAGATTTGGGAAGTTTAGAGGGGACAGTATTGTACTGCTTATTATTATAATTTATTCATATATCTTTTTGGTAACATCCCCATGAGTTCCATGTTTGACAATGCTGTCCAGTGCACAACCTGTGCAATGTATGCCATCCTTGAGCAACAGTTCAAGGGGGCATACTGCTGTGCAAGATGTGTGCACACTGCACATTTAGAAGCCCATATCCTGGATCTAAATGAGCAAGTGGCAACACTGAGATCCATTGCCAACTTGGAAGCGAGCCGGCTGCCCACGGGAGCAATCATTTCCGGGTTTTAGATGTGGGGGGGATGGTAGCAGGGGCGGGAAAACATGAGGCAGCTAGTGGGTAACAGTCAAAAAGAAGGGTAAGGAAAGAGTGTCAGGGAGGCTGGGCCTTTGATCTGGTACACCCCAAAAAAATTTGCAATTTTGGCGGGATGGGGGGGGGGTATCAGCTCAGAAATAGCATTGCCCCCAACAAAAACCACTACCCCGTCCTCCCTCCAGTAAGATGGGGAATAGGAGGGGCAGGTCAGGCTAGACAGGTGCTAGTATTTGGGGGGCCCTCCATTTTTAGGGGCACAGACGGGGGCAAACTGTCACAAAGACCGGATTTTCGAAAAAAAATGTTGTTTTACCGGGGGCCCCAAATTCGCCCTATCGCGGTTTCGGGTTGACAGTTTGGGCTGGGGGGGGTGGTAAGAATCCACTGCCCCAGGGGCCCCCCACTTTTCAAAAAAGGACAAAGTTAGAAGTAGGCGGAGTGCCCTTTAAAAATTGATTTCGGGGTTTTTGGCCCAAAAGCTAAAGGGCCCAAGGACCTCCAAGGAAATTTATTTTCAGAAAAAATTACCTTTTCCCAAACGGGCCACACCAGAGAGGCAGAGGGAGTTTAAAAAGAGGTAAATAAGGGGCCCAAAAAATTTGGGTTTTGTAGGAAAGGGGGAAAATTTGGGGTTTTTTTGGAAAACTGGGGCTGATTTCCCTGCCCTTGGCTACAGACCCCTTGTTTATGGACGGGCGCCCCTAAATGGGGGAAGGGGCCCAGCTGTTTTGGGGACAAAAAGGGAAGGAAGTTGGGGGAAAATTTTTAAAACTGGGGAAAAATGGGGGGAGGGAAAAACCCAAAAATATAGCATCCCAAGTAGTGAAGATAGGGAGTTTGGAATTAGTAAAAAATTTAAGGGGGTGGAGTGGAGGGGGGGGGTGTAGCAATAGTTAAAAAGATCAGGGAGAAAAAAATAAAAACAAAAAAAATCTCTAAATTGCATCAAAACCAATGCCAGCATTTCTGACCAACAAAAAAAGAATTTAAAAATTCCCTAATCGTTTGAAAAAAAAATATGACTTTGTGGGGAAAACTGAGACAGGGGGACGAAGTACGACGGGGGCCGTTAACTTACAGGGTTTACAGCTATTTAAAAGGGGATCAAAAAGGCCCCAAAAGGGGGGGTTTAAATGTCTCTATGTAAAATCCTTTTCTAAAAGCCAACACTGGGGGGAAGATAAGGTACGGTAAGGGAACATGGGAATCTTTAAAGGGGTTAAAAAATACATGGGGGTAAAAAAAATAACAATATAATACTAATGGGGGGTCGCTAAAAGGCCCCCCAAATATAACAAAACCCCAAAGGAAAGATTTTACTCCCCAGCAAATAGATGAGGGGGCTAATAAAAATGAGGTTTTTTAAATTTAGGGGGCGATTTTTAAACTATCCAGAATAAATTTGGGGAATCTAAAACCCTTGAAAGCTCTCAAAAAGGGAAAAACGGGTTTTTTTGTCAATAACTAATGATAATTACCTTTCCCCAAAATGGGGGAAGAACCGACTAAAAGGAAAGGCCCTTCTAGACTGAATTTGATTTTTTAATTGACAGAGTAAAAAAGGGTTTTCAGGGGGGGGGCACTTGGGAAATAGTGACCATAATATAAAAACATTTCCCTTTACCCTTTTAAAATTTAGATTTTTTTTGTAAAAGGAGCCAAAAAAAACACTAAAATTTTAAAAAGGCAAAATTTTATCTGTTAGGGGGGCCCAAAACCGAAAATTGACTGGACAATGTGTTTTAAATATGGCAGAAAAAAATAAAAAATTGGGATATTTTTAAAAAAATCCTAGGTACCACTGTGGAGGTACATCCCTTTATGGAAAATTTAAAAAAAATTTAAAAAAAACTTTAAAAAAAAACCCAAGGGTGGATCAACAAGGATGTAAAAAGGGGCAATAAAAAACAAAAAGAAAGCGTTTCAGCAATAAAACCAGGAGGGTGGGAAGGGGGCGCAAGAAGCTATGGGGAAAAAAATAAATTTGTGAAAAAATTAATGTTTGGGGGCCCGCAAAGCTGGAGAGGGAAAGCCATATCGCTATAGAAAGAAAAAACTAACCGCAAAAAAAATTTTGTAAAAAAATAAATAGAAAAATAAAATTAAAAAACCCAGAAAGGGTTCCCCCCTTTAAAAAAATCCCGTGGGAGAGACAGTAGAGGGGATGAAAAAAAGCAAACCTTTTTAAACATTTTTTTTCCCCACTTTTTTTTAAACCGAGGGGATGAGTTTCCCTGTTAAAACAGAGGGATAGGTAAACTCCAACTTAAAGTTTCTTTCTAACCCAGGAAGAAGTGAAGCTCCGTTTTTAAGAAGTTTTAAAAAAAGAAAAATCCCCGGGGTTCAGATGGCTTCCCACCCACGGGGTCCTAAGGGTTAAGGGAGTCAAATGGGCCCCCTTTTTCCTTAAAAATTTATGGACTGCAAATTTAACGGGTATGCCCCCAAAAAGGTTGTGATCAAATTTTTGGTGCCAATATTCAAAAATTACTAATCCCAAAAATTTGGGAATCTGCAAGAGAAAAAAAGATGACTTTTTTATCACTATTTTACTATTTTGCCAAAGGGAAATTTAAACTCTATAGTTCTCTATCTGTTAAACACTAAAAATTTAAATTTTATTAAATCAAAATCTTAAATTTTACACACTATTTAAAAACCTGAACTCTAAACCCCATAATTTTTAAACCCTTTTTGCTTCTGGGGGGGGGGGGGAAAAGGGGAAAAACTCCTTTTTCTATTATTTAAGTTTGTGGAACCCCCCCTTTTAACAGGGGAAACCTTATATCTATTAGCAAAAATACTAGTTTCAGTAAAGGGATCCCCAAACCAACTACTTGGAAGTCGTTTCCCCAATCTCAAGACACAGAAAAATAAGGCCCCCCTTTTGAACCACCGTCTGCAGCAGGGGAAACTTGTAGGGGAGGGAAAAGTCACATTTAAAAACGTCATATCCCGACCCCGCCGACATCTTCGCCAGCTAACCTGGGTTTATCAAGGTTAAAAGGGGGCCCATCACATGTGGTCTGAGTCACTTCCTTTTATTTTCATGTTGGGGAAACACCCCCCTTCAAAGGGGCTCACCAATTTTGCCCTCGAGAATCCACATAAAACCCATCCCCCTTCCCCGCGCATACTCATAAAAATGTCCTGCCCAAAAATTGCCACCATGCTCTCATGACCCCCAAAAACCCCCCAATCAAATTCGCCATCTCCCTAACGGGGTTGCGCCCCATCTTACCGACTGCCCCTGCCAATGCACTGCACCAAAAAGCCCCTAGCCCTGACTGTGATGGGCCTTTCCCTCTCACTTCTCCCCATTTTTATTTTCAACTGCGTGGGTCACCTAAAATTTAATTAAGCGACTAGGGGGTCACATTACACAGGGACCCCTCCATCTTTTCAATTTTCCCCTGCCCCTTCTCTTCAATATATAATTGCAATTTATTGGGAAATAAAAATCCCCTGTACAAAGACCAAATGCATTTAACTTCCCATTTAAACAATTCCCTTTTATATGTTTTATGCAATTCATTTTTCCAAAAGAGCTGCGGCCCCATTAAATCCCCTGTTTTTCCCAATGCATTGTATAGTATTGTTCAAGACTATAAATTTAAAAAAACCCTCCCCTTTTTTTCATGTAAAAATTTCAAATCCAAATTTAAAAAATTCTGTAGGCTTATGGCTAAACCCTAACCCCCCCTCCCCCAAATTTTACCCCCACAAATTCCCCATTGAAGATTTCCTTTTAAAAACTCCCCAAAACTAAGCCATTCAATCCACCCCGTCACAATTTGGGAAAAAAGCAAAAAACCCATTTTCTTCAAATGCCATTTCATTTTAGTTGCATCCGCTTTGCACTAGATCAGCGCCCCGGGAAGCAGAAACAATAAATCTCTACATACAGAGTACTACCCTGAATAGTCCCTTGCAAAAAAATATACATGCATCCCCAATTTTTTTAAATAGAAACCGTGGGCCCCAAAGTGGGTGAATATTTGTCATCATTACAGGACCCCGGGACAATGAGGAAAAAAAGTAGAGGGGAAAAGGGGAGAGGGGGGAGGGGGGGAAGGGGAGGGGAGGGGGGGGAAAGGGGGCGAGGGGGAATGAAAGGGGGGAAAAAAAACAAAAAATATAGGGAAATTTTGAAGCTTCCCTAGTCCCTTTTATTCAAAATGTGCCTTTTATCCCCCTTGACCCTAATTAAAACACATAATCATGTTTTTTTCAAAAATTTTTTATATAGGGAATCAGCAAAAATCAAAAAAAAATGCCGAAAATAAAAAGCCTTCGGTTTTGGGGCCCTTTTGGGTTTTAAAGTAAATTTAGTCTGTGTATCCATCTTGCCTCTTCCTGCAACAAAACTACATCCAAATCGCCCTTTCTTTCCCCTAGCTTTTTCACACATATGCCCCAAAATTTTAGCACCTCTATTTAAACCATTATGTACTTCCAAAATGTGTCTTGCTAGGGGAGTGCCCACCTATAGTTTTAATAGTCCCAAAGATGTTTCGAGATCCGACGACAAAAACTCCTGTATGTTTTTCCCACATAGATCTTGGGGCAGGTACACATAGCCCCATAAATCACCCCTCTGGTTTTACAATTGATGAATTGTCTTATCTCAAATCTTCAAAAAGGGGTCAAAAAGTGATCCAGGAAACTATAGCCCGGTAAGATTGACCTCTGTTGTAGGTAAAATGTTTGAAGGTTTTCTCAGAGATGCTATCCTAGAGTATTCACTGAAAATAAATGTATAACGCCCTTCCAGCATGGTTAATAAAGGGATCGGTCCTGTCAAACTAATCTCATCAGCTTCTATGAGGAAGTCAGTGCTAGACTGGATCGGGGTGGGGCCCACTGGATGTCATATATCTAGATTTTTCTAAAGCATTTGAAAAGGCTGCCACATAAAAGGTTGGAAATAAAATGAGAATGCTTGGACTGGGGAAAATGTGTGCAAGTGGTAGCAAACTGGCTCACTGATAGAAAACAAAGGGTTAGTAATTAACGGTAAATACTCAAAACTGGATTGTGTTACTACGGGGTACCACAAGGGTCAGTATTGGGCCCTATCCTCTTCAACATTTTCATTAATGATCTTACACAGGGATTACACAGTAGAATATTTATCTTTGCAGACAATACTAAGCTCTGTAAAGTAATCAACACAATAGAGGATACTGTGTTATTACAAAGGGATGTGGATAAGGTGGAGGCCTGGGCAGGGAAATGTCAGATGATGTTTAACACAGATAAAATGCAAGTTATTCACATGGGGAGGAAAAATCCATTACATGATACTGTTAAATGGAAAAAGGCTCGGTAAAAGTGACATAGAGAAGGACTTGGGAACCTGGTGGACAGTAACTTAATTGAAGCAGCCATGTCAGACAGCAGCTGCCAAGGCAATAGGATCATTGGGTGCATTAAAAGGACATTGTGCAATGATGAGAAAATTATTCCCCATTATACAAGTCACTGGTTAGACCACACATGGAAATTGTGTACAGTTTTGGGCACCAGTGGACAGGAAAGACATTGTAGAGTTTGAACAGGTACCCAAAAGGGGGGCAACAAAAATTATAAGGACTGGGTGGACTGCAAAAACTCAGAAAAGATTAAACAAGGTTAGGGTATTTAGTTAAGAAAAGACGGCTTCGGGAGGACATAATAAATTTTAAATAATAAAGGCAATATAAGATCTTGCCAAGATTTATTTATACCGGCTGTATCAAAAAAAAGGGGCTCCTTTGGGCTGAAAGAAGTTTTACAAAATTTAGAAGGAGGCATGAGCTGGGTGGAACCTCTGCCAAAGGAAAAATTTTCATGGTGAATTCACTACAGATTCAAAAAGGGTTTGGATGCATTTCTGGAGCGCAATATTATAACAAGTTAAAGTGGGCTTTGGATTCTGGAGAAGGGGTCATTGATCCAGAGATTTTTCCAATTGCCAGATTGGAGTCGGGAAGGAAATATTCCCTAAAATGTGGACAATTGGCTTCTAAAACATTGGGTTTTTTTTGCCTTCCTCTGGATCAACACCTTAGCACAACAGGCTGAACTGGATGGACGTCTCGTCTTTTTTTGGCCTTAAAAACTATGAAACTATAAATTTTTGAGAACTTCGCCCATCTCTAGTTGTAAGCCATGGGTGGCTTAAACATTTTTTGATCAAACTTTGTGAACTAAGAATCTCAACGTTTTTTTCATGTATGATAGATAGCATAAATGCTTCTTTGGAGGTTTCCATGTATTGTATAGCCCTTTTAGCAGTGGTGTGCCACTGGTTAATGGTGTGCGTGTGTATATATATATATGCCGCAACCCTGCCAGTGGCACCCAGGTTCACATTGTATTTTTCAGAAATGTTTTTTGTGCAGAACTATACGTTGTATTTGGCATATATTGCTTTTCATCTATATAGGGAGGAAGGGATGCCTCCATTTTGGTTCTCTGCACTCCGCCCACCTTCACAGGTTGTTATATCAGTGCAGCATGTTTGCAAGGTTGGTGTTTTTTTATTTATTTTTTTCTCTCTGGATAATGGAAAGGGCGGTTGACCTATGAGAAGTCTTGAATTTGGCTCTATTGAGAGGTAAAGATAGCGTAGGACCACCCGCCTTGAGATCATGTTGTAAGCCGTGGGTGGCTTAAACATTTTTTGATCAAAGCGTGTGAACTAAGAATCTCAAAGTTTTTTCTATGTATGATAGATGCATAAATGCTTCTTTGGGGGTTTTTCCCTGTATTTTTTTTTTTGAGTAAAGTAATGTCCCATTTTTTTTTTTTTTCATGTATTGTATTGCCAAATTTACAGTCCCCCAAAGTTTTTTATAACACTCAAAGATCAATAACTTTTTTAGTTATACTGTACTTTTATATTTCTGATATTTTGCTATATGTTTAAATATTTTCTCGCTAATGGACTAGACTATGTGATCACTTGATCACTGTAATACATAACAATACACTGCTACATTGCTATGTATTATACCTGCCTACCAGGCTTCTGTACATATAAGTCTTGAAGCCATTATTTAGATCTCCAGCTGCCATGGCAACCTTCGGCACTCTCTGTTTTGTGGTTGAAATTTTTAGACGAGGGGTCCCCCCCCTCGCAACCCCTAAATGCGAAACCCAGTATTACCTGCAGCATCTTAGAGGTTAAACAGCTAGAATCAGAGCAAGATCCAACTGTGGCCACTGGCTCCGTACTATGCGAGTGCTGGCTTTGATGACTGCATGTCTGTGTCTTTAAGAACTAGCAATACAGCTAAAGCTATGTGGTGAGAGGGTCTGTGGGTCCCCCTGGCTCAGGGACCAATTGCAATTGCCACTGTTGCAGCTATGTCGCAGGTCTTTGCTGTCCCAATAGTAGTCCCACAGCAGTCTTCGCCACAGCTCACTTCACTCAACAGGCCCAGCCAGCAGTCTAAGGGCTAGTTCAAAGGTTTTATAAAGCCGAAATTTGGGGGGACGGATTTGCCGCAATTCGGCTTGAATAAGGGGGCGGAGCAGGGGGCGGGGTGCTGCTCCCCCCCCCCATAGACTGCATTATCACCGGCGTATCCTCCCGGGATAATGTGCATGTCATTTCTCCCCGCCGGGAGAAAAATGTGGATTACAAAAAGGCTGGACGGATTCCAGCCATTTGCAGCACATTTGGGCGGCAATACGGCTGAAATCCGTGCCAAAAATAAGCCGTTTTGAAGGCCCTTAGCTGTACAGCTTTCTGCTTTTCACCTTAAAAAATAAATAGGTTTACAGGACAAAAATGGGCACGTTTTTATGTTGAGGGGAATTTTTCCGAAAACCCCCGAAAATTTTAGGTGGAATCTCGCATAATCTATTAAGTGCGCCATTTTGGGCTTCCTTTTTTTTTTGGGGGCCACAAATCAGCTTAGGAATAGGCAGGGTGAGCTGGGTGTGCGACGTCATGCCTTTGATGGGTTTGGTTGTGATTGGCAAGAAAAAACGCAGCCTTTTTACATAGAACCCGCCCTTCCTGTTTTTTTACCATACAGAAATGTGCTAGTAAATTTCTGTTGTATTTCATGGTGCAAAAACCACCTAAATTAATCAGAACAATTTAATTAGTGTTTTTTACTTTGGCGCAGCCCCTTTTGTTCAAAGACCCCCCTTTGTACTTACAAAAAAGCATAAGAACTTTTTCGTCACCGAGGGTATTTCTTTAAATGTTTAAAAATCACCTTTTATTATCCGTACCCCAAATTTTAATTTTGGTTTTTTTTCACTTTGGCGAGGCCCCTTTTGCTGAAAGACCCCTTTGTGCTTATTTTACCATACAGAAATTTTTAAATTTTTTTTTTTCATAGGGGCAAAAACCCCCTTTATTATCAGTACACAATTTAAATTTCATGTTTTTCACTTTGGGGCAGCCCGTTTTTTTTCAAAGACCCATTTTACTTACAATAGGTACAGAACTTTTCTAGTAACCGCAGTGTATTTCATAGGTGTAAAAAAACCACCTTTTATTATCCGTACACAATTTAATTAGGTTTTTTTTACTTTGGCGCAGGCCCCTTTTTGTTCAAAGCCACCTTGTACTTTAAATTTTGATACGAAATTTGCTAGTAAATTGCGGTGTATTCATAGTGCAAACCCCCTTTTTATTTCCCAAAACATTTCAAATGGGTTTTTTTTTTTTCTTTGGTGCGGCATGTTGTTTATAGAGCTTTCCTTGTACTTTAAAAATTTAATAAAAATTTTGTAGTTACTGTTGGGGTATTTCATTGGTGCAAAAAACCCCTGTTTGTTTTCGTTAAAATTTTAAATAGCTGTATTGCACTTTGGTGCGGCCCTTTTTTTTTTAAAAACCAATTGTTTTCGACAATTTGAAACAATTCTAAAAATGTTTTCGTTTGTCCCCTTACGCAAAAAACGCAATTTCCACGTATAATTTGAATTTTTTATGCGCCGGGGAAATCTCAGTTTGGCGCAAATTGCGTACTTGTAGAAGTTTGTTGAAAACTATCAATTCCTATCCCACTGGCAGTTGTAAATCCCTGGGACTGAAGGGGGAACACTGTTGATTTCTTTATGGTTTTTTCCCCAGACCGATTTTTAAAGGGTTTGCTGAAACATTTTAGTGTCTAATCCAGTTGGCTGTGGAAATTAGAGGGATTTAAGAATAGCTTTTTATTTTCCGTCTTTTAAAAAGGTTTAAAAAAAATTTTCCCTCTTTCTTCATTTTTATCTTTCTGAACATGGAGCGAAATGCAGGTGATAGCAGCAAAAGGGGGTGTAGGATATGGGGGTTAAAAGCTACAGAGAAAGGGGTCCTTCCGTGCTGGCGACAACACAAAGCCAGGGATACGTTGCGGGCCGTCGGCCTGTCATCGTGGGTCGGGCCCCTGTGTTTTCTCAGAAACAAAACCAGTGTTCTCCCGGGGTTTAATGAAAACCTGCTTTCCAAAAGGGCTTACCCCTCACCCCCCAGTCACACCCCACAAATGTCATTATCATCACTTTGTTTCCGCCCCAACTAAAGCGAAGCACCCCAAATCCCCAACTCGTTTTAACCCACCCTGTGGATAACCCAATTTTTCTGAAGCCTTTTGTTTGAAAAAAAATGGGGTTGGGGGTCAAAAGGCTTTTCCCAAAGATAAAGAACCCCAAAGGGGGATGATTTTGTCTGCTCTGACGCCCGGGTTTCTGTTTGCATCGGGGAAAGGAAAAGGGGGAACCCGGGGTCAATCGGCAAAAATCCTGGGTCGTGGGGCTACGCCTTGCAGTGCCTCTTGCTTGAAAGCCCGCGGCCCCGGATGCGAATTTTCAGGACGCGAAGTCACCTGTGTTGGGTGATGATGATGACGGGGCATAGCAGATCCAACGTGGGCTTTTCAGCAGAATTTTCTTGCGAGCCTTCAACACTAGCAAAGGGGGAAGAGATGGGGGGAGTGTCAGTACGGGGGCCAGCCCCAAAAAAAGGGGAGGGCGGTCGTAGAAAAACCGCCGAGATGATTCCGCCCCCACGATCAGCGGGAAAAAACCGCTCCTCGCTTATCGCCGTCGAAAAAGGGCCAGGACCTTTTCAAGCCTGGGCCTTTTTGGAGCAAGCCTTTGATTCACCCAAGGGGATGTCATTTTAAACCCCAAAAAAACCAAAGCCAAAAGCCTGAAAAGTCGGCATTGCCAGGCTTTTTGGCCCTTTGGGAAAAGTTGCCCTTTTTCCCTTGGGGGCACAGATGGGTTTCCCCCACATCATGGCCTTTCCTGCCCCCCCCTATAGATGCCCAGCAGGCATTTCTTTTCCCAAAAAGCCGCCCCTGACCGGGCCCGCCCAGGCATCTAAAATTTCAAGCACGTTGTCTGCATCTTGTCTGGAAAAATCTATCTGACCACCGACAAATGGACAGTAAAACCCCCGGTGAAGGCCGTATAAACTCTGTGACAGCCACGGGGGGAGCTTTAGGGGGTGTCCCCTTTGGGGGTGTCTCGGGGGGTTTTTTGGAATCTGCACCCTTTCCCTTTCCGGTTTTGAAGGGAAACCACCAAAATGGGCAGTTTTTGGAAAAAGCCCTTGTCAGCCTGAAACTTTTTTGGTTTATCTTAGTTTTTTTGGAATGTTTGTTGGGACACTCAAAATTAAAATCGGTCCAACCCCGCGGGGGGAGAGGGGAAAGGGCACAGATGGGAAAAAGGAGGGCCCTTTTTCTCCGTCGAAACCACAAGGCCCCCCACAGTTTCACAATTTTATCGGGCCCTTTATTAGGGAGGGGGGTTTAGGGGTCCAGGGGTATGCCCAAGGGGGGCGCTCCAGCTCCCAGGGTTTCATTGAGGGGAAGTCAGGGCTGGTTGAAGCCCGTGCTGGAGGAAGCCGGGGGGAGGAAGAGGATGAGGTAAATTTCCCGGACACCCCCTTACCGCGTCCCCTGCCTTGGGAAAAAAGGTTGGCACGAAATTTGAGGGGGAGGGGGAAGATCCCGTTTTCTATCCCCCTCGACAGTTCCACTTTTCAATAGTGCTTGGATGCCCCCTTTTCCTCCGAAAAATAAACCCCTTCCATTAAGGCCACCCAAAATAAAAACATGTAACGGCCCGGGTTTATTTGGAATCCGCTGGACCCCCGGGCAAAGCGTTTTTGTAACCCAAGAAAGGGGAAATTTCCCTAAGTAGGTCCCGGTTTCCCCAGACCCCCGCCGCAAAGGGGGATGGACTTGTTTGGCGGGCGGGAGCCCAAACCATTTTCGCTACCCCTGACGGGGCCCTTTGCTTGCATGGGGGGGCCAAAGGGTGACGTGGTACAGAATGTGAGACGAAGGCGTATTTTCGGGGACAGGCGGCAAGGGGGGGGGCAGGGGGCCCAAAGGTTCAGAGTCGATAAACGTAGGGCAGGGGTCAAAATACATAAAAAAGACGGGTAGATACACGGGAAACGCTTTCTCTAGGTCTAGGAGGCATCCAGCGGGGGAAAGTGTTTGGGGGGAACCCAAAACTATATAGAGACACGCCCGGAAATTTAACAAATTACCGGCGAAACTGCCCCTTAAAAAATTTTACATGAAGAGGGCGCGCCGCGAAGTTTCCGGCCCGGCAGGGGAGGGGGGGCCGACGGAGCAAGGTCAGGTGAAGGGAGGGGAAACGGATGCTACCACAGTCAGCAGTGCACCCCACGGGCCCCACCCGTCCCCCCGCCAGGGCCCCCGCCGAGGGGAACGGGTGCGCCCGGGGGGTTCCCGGGGGGTGGGGAGGGGGGGGGGGGGATTTTTTGGGGGGGGGGGGGGGGGGGGGGGGGGCCCGGGGGGGGGCCCGGCGGCCCCCCCGGGGGTTTTTTTTTAAACCCCCCAGTTAAAAACCCCCCCCTTTTTAGACCCCCCCTCATTTTTAGGCTCCCAAAAACCTGGGTTTGAGTTTCACGATTCGGGGTGTTAGTTTTTTTCTCCCGGGATCTTCCTCGGGTCCAAAGCCCCTCCGATCCCGGAGGAAGAAACGCTTCCCTCAAACCCCGTTTTTCATAGCCAAGATGCCCTTTAAAATCTCGAAGTTGTCAGGGGTTTTCGGCTACCGGGGAAAGGCGTTACATTTTTTTTTTCTGAGAAAACCCGGGTTTTAGAACCAGAGGCTTAAGGAGGGAGAAAAAGGATGGGGTTTTGGTTTCTGGAGAGATGGGGGTTTAAACAAAGCTTGTACGTCCCCGGTTCACTGCTAAAGAACCCTTGGGAAGGGTCCGAGGAAGCGGGGGGCCCAATTTAAGGCTGGGAACCTTGGGCCCGCACTTTACCTGGGGAGAGCCAAACGGGCCCCCCTGGGAGGAACGTCAGGGCGGGTTCTTTCCTTTTTTTTCTCCCTAAAAGTTTTCATAGGGGCAGAGGCCCGAAGGTAGGGAAGTCGGGTCCTTGCCAGAGGGCCTTGATACCCCGATTGGTCTTTTGACAGGGGTACTTCCGAATCAGTGGGCAGGGCCCCGGGGGGTGTGGGTGGCGGCCATAGACTACAAAAAAATTGGGAGACCCCGGCGATCCGGGGTCACGATATTTTATAAAAAAAATTGGGCCCCAATGGAGCAGCTCGGGGCCCCGTCGTCCTGAAAGTCCCCGGGTACAAAATGAAAGCAGGGATTCTCCCAGGATCCCGGTTCACCCCCCTACACCTTCCCATTTGGGCTTTAGGGGTTTATAAAGGGTGATGAAAAGTCCAACTTTTCTTGGGAGACGGGGGCCCCAAAAACGGGAAACAAATTGAACCCACGTTCGGAGGGCAATGTTTTTGAAGGGAAAACCCCTGTAGCTGGAAAAATATGCTTTGGGAAGAAATGACCCCGCCAATTGTGGGGCAGATGGCGACCGGGGGAAAAGGGGACAAAGTGGGACAAACTTGAGAACTGGGCCGTAACCCCCCAAAATGACAAATTTTCCCCGAGGAAAACCCGGGGGTCCGTGATGAAATCCAAGGGTATTTTCGTCCAAGGGATTTCTGGACGAACGTGGATTAAGAGACCTGCGGGGCCCGTGGGTTGGGGGCCCTTGTTTTTTACACATTTACACAGGCGAGGGTGAAGTCCTTGGAAAATCTTGTGGGCCCCCGTCCCGGCCCCCAGTAGTGCCCCTTTAGATCAAAGCGTAGGACGTCCGAGCTCCGGGGTGGCCCGCCAAAAAGGAGCTATGTCCCCCCTCCAGAATTTTTTTTCCTGAGTGCCCGGGGGCCCCTTAAAAATTTGCCCGTAGGAAAAGTTTTGGGGGATCTGCGGAGCCCCCCGAACCAACCGTTCCGGAGAGATGATGTGCTGTGACACGGTTTCTTCACCGACCATATCCGAGACACGGGAGAGGGCATCAGCCTTGATGTTTTTCTCAGCAGGTCGGAAATGAATGTGAAAGTCGAAACATGAGAAAAAGAGGGTCCACCGGGCTTGGCGAGGGTTTAAACGCTGGGCCGTCTGAAGATGCAGTAAATTCTTGTAGTCCGTAAAGATGTCGATTGGATGACGAGCCCCCTCCAACAGATGTCCCCCACTCTCCAGGGCTAACTTGATAGCCAAAAATTCTCGGTCCCCAATGGCATAGTTCCACTCAGCCGGCGAAAATGTCTTTGAGAAGAACCCACATGTGAGAATCCTGCCTTTGGGGCTCTTCTGTGAGGACCACCCCTGCCACCACAGAAGAGGCATCCACCTCTAAGGAGAACGGCTTCTCGGGATCAGGCCGGACCAAGACAGGTGCAGTGGAGAAGGCAGTCTTTAGATCAAAAAGCGCCTTCTCAGCCTCCGGAGGCCAACATCTCGGGTTCGCATTCTTCCTAGTGAGGGCCACGATAGGAGCCACCAAGGTGGAGAAGTGGGGAATAAATTGCCAGTAATAGTTTGCGAAGCCCAGGAAGCGCTGTATCGCCCGAAGGCCGACAGGACGAGGCCATTGTAGCACCGCAGAGAGTTTTGCTGGGTCCATCTTCAGGCCTTTAGCCGAGACTATGTACCCGAGGAAAGGTAGGCTGGTCTGATGGAATAAACATTTCTCCAGCTTGGCGTACAGTCTGTTGCTTCGCAGACGTCGTAGAACCTGGCGCCCTTGTGTCTGATGAGTCTGAAGATCAGAGGAGAAAATCAAGATGTCATTGTTTTGCCAACTCTTTGTGTGGGTCCTGAACGGCTTTAAAGAAGGCAACATCCAATGCTTTATTTACTTTATTATATGAGTAACTCAATGATTACATAAAACTACAAGAAGATAGTGTAATATTGTATATACTTTTGCATAATATAGATTATAAAGGCAAGGCACACATAATATTGGTTACAAAGGCAAAGCATGCATAGTATGGATTACAAATACTTACATCACATCTATATATGGGTCAAAGCTTCATCAGGCATCTTATAAGCATCATCTATAGGCATCAACTGGTAACACGGACCAGCAAAGATAGAGAGATAATCCTGAGATCGACACCGTGCACGGGTGCCCCCATATACAGGTCCAAGCTTCATCAGGCATCTTATCAGCTTCATCTATCTGTAACATCAGCTGGGAGTAGGGCCAGCGAAGATAGAGAGATTTAACCTGGGGTATCCACACTGTGGCGGCGAGGCGTCCCTTTATAGCCCACAGGTACAGCTACTTCTAACTTCACAGCAATCTTTCCCAGCTTATATCTTACTTGAAACAAATGCCTACGTAACCAAGTGTTACGCAAGCTGACAGATCAGTACTTTTCCAGTATAAGGCCTCCCTCCTTCGAATGGCCAGTTACTTAAATGAGTTAACCTGGCACTGGAAAAAACCCATGACTAGATGCTGAGCGACACCGATGAACCATGAACACATTGGTTCCCATGATTTTCCTCTAAACATCGCTGGGTAGTAGTTGTTTACACCAGCACAGAGCTATGTGGCTACTCGGTACAACGCTCCCACAACAACGAGGCCCTGATAACAATCCTCTGTGTCAATATACTGTTTCTCACAAACATTTACCAAGCGCTAGGAAAATTACAGCTTAAAGACTAGCTACTATGTTCTATAATTCTTAAAGTGATACTGTCAATATGGATTCCGGATGGTTAATAAATCTATTAGCACTACATTCAATCCTTGACCATCCACAATCCATATTTTATCTATATACAACACCATATCAAAAGGGAATGGCTTCATCAGATGAACAACATATTGCTATAAGAGAAGAAATACACTGTATACAGCAGCATAATGCAATGCAAGCACAAACTATAGCGAGAAGTACTCCTAAAATATAGCATAAATAACCAGGATCAGAATAACCAGAAATAACCAATCCCACCATTTACCATTAACTCTGTGTGATGTGAACTGATCCATCTGGGACTTCAAATCCTGGCTATGATCTGACAAGTTAAAGCAACACCTATTCTGAAGCTCTTGGTATCCATGGTGGTGAATTAATAACAAATAATCTCTTGCCGCTCTATTCTGTAAAATAGCTTTTTGATAGCTTTGTGTATCTAATACTATATCTTTTTAGGCGCTACTGGTAGTACTTATTGATCCAACTACCAGGCAAGATAATCTCCCTTAAGGCCTTAGCAGCATATGCAGCTACAAGAGAAGATAATTGACTGCACACAGAGAAATAATGCAAAAAGTGTTGGTTTTATTATATCCACAGGCTCCAAGATTTATGTACAAAATCTGTGACTTAGATATATATGACGTTTCGGTCAGTTTAGACCTTTTTCAAATAGTCACTGTGAAGCAAACAAAACATAGAAAGAATCATGAACAAACAGTGATATATACATATATACAGTGTAAAAAAAAAGTCCACGGCACTCCAAAATGTATTCAAGCAATAAGGTCGTTTATTCCTCCATGCTCAAAAGAGCGACGTTTCAGCTCCCTCACAGAGCCTTTGTCAAGCATTGTGCATAGTGACATCATAGGTTATTTATAGTGCAAACAATTAGACCTCAATAGAGGTAAATAAACATCATAATACAATGTGTGGATAAACATATACATCAGTAAAATTATTTACACATCTGTAATCAAAGTGCCAGTGCAAATTAAATTGGGAAGGAAACTAATCTTTGACAAATTTAAAATACCATTGTGAAAAAAGAAATACATAACAATACCCGTTTTAAAAAGGGGGCGGGGGGAAAATAATCAGACTCACTGTTGTTTTGGGTCGCCTAGTCCGAGGCACTCGGGTTAAAGAGGTGAAACTGCGCAAAGCCCCCCAAGTGTTACATAGATTGGGTAAGAAGGGTTTCTTATAGAAAACCCAACCGCATACTCCGCGTTATGTCAGGGATGCTAGTGTGAGGGTTAGAGCGTTTTTCCACAGCGCTTTTCTAAAGAAAGTTTTTAGGGTTTGGGGGGGGGAATTTAAAACAGGGGGAAAACAAGACACTGGGAAAAAAAAGGGGGGAAAGGGGATTTGCAGGGGAATTCCCCCCCCAAAAGGGAGGGGAGACTACACCACCCAAAAAGGGAAAAGACGATCAACCAGCCCCCAATGTTTGGGGCGGATCCCCTAGCCCTCCAAATTCCCCCTAAAACCCAAATGAAGGGCACACCCTTGCCGAAATTTTGTTTTCAACTGCATTTTAAAAACTTTCCCCATTTAATTGGCCAATAAACCAACAGGTACACATGGGTAAATAAGTATAAAAAACCCCTACTCCAACCCCTTAAAACACCAAAGATAAAGATTTTTGACAAAAACAAACATGGAAAGGGCCCTGGGGGAAAAAATCCTGTGAGTGTAATTTTTTCCCCAACCCTCCCTTGTTTTTCCTCAAGAAAATCTAAAAAATTAAAATTTAAAAAGGGCAAAAAATAATTTTAAAAAAAAAGTAAAAAAAAAATATATAAAAAAAAAAAAAAATAAAAACATATAAATCCACAAAATAAAAACAGATGAAGCGAGGCCAAAAATTTTATAAAAAAAAAGAGGAAAAGGGGGAACATTTTTTCTCAAATTTTTTTTTTAAGTGTGATGGTAAAAATCAATTTAGAAACCCCCATCCGGTTTTCAATTCTTTTAACCCGGGAAAAATCCCCTTCAAATTCCCGCTTTTTTCCCCAAAAGGGTTAAAACTATCGCCCCCCCTCCTTTGGCATAGGTATATGGTCCACAATCAAAAATTTTTTAAATCTCGTTCTGTAAAGACCCGCTTCAAAAAAAAGTTTAGAAAAAAGGTAAATCCTGGCGTTTTTTTTCCCAAAAACTATGTCCCATGGTTTGTTCAAAAAAGACCCAAAGCATGTCACTTTTGTCTCGCCTAATTAAAAGGGGGAACATGGACAACCCTAAAAACATAGATTATCCCAAATCTGAAACTAAATTAAAAAGAACCTGATTTTGTTTCCCCCAAAAATTTTTTTGTGGAGGATAAAAACTATTAAACCCTTTCCTTTTAGGTGGGAATTTACACAGTTCAAGGCATGGGGAAAAAACCCCCAAAAACTGGGAATTTCCTTTTAATGGTTTACTTGGGTAGGGTTTTTGTTTGAAGGGGCCATGACCTTAACCGTTTGTCTTTGGGAGATTAAGGGGGCTTCGATAAAACAATAAAGGAAAAGAAAAGGGAAAAACCACAAAAAATTTTTGGATAACTGTTTTGTAGAATGGGGGCCCAAAAATTTCCTAATAATGTTGTTTTACTTTTATAAAATATCTTCATATACCTAGAAACAAAAGGGAAAAGCCCCTTTACTATTGACCTTTTTTTTTGGTTGGGAAAGTTTGTACTCGTTTTAAAAATACGAACCCTTTTTTAGCATATAATTAAAAGAGAGGGTGGGGATATTCCCCTTGTCTTCTAAAATTAAAAAATCATCATAGTTAAAAGGATGATTCAAAATTCCCTTTATCATCTTTAAAAATTTCTGTTCTCACCTGAGCATTCTGGGTATAAAAGGGAAGGGGATTTAACATGGGCGGGGGTTTAAAACTAGAAAAAATCAAAACAAATTATTTTTGGGCATTTTGTTTTTAAAGTATAATGAAAGTGGTCAAAAATTATTACCCAAAAGAAACCCCTTTTTTAAACGAGAAAAATTTTTAATGGTGTTTTCGGAATGTCCCCAAGGTAAAAAGGCAGATCCCTTTTTCTATGAATTGAGATACCCTTTGAAAGTCCATTAGTTTTCCCCAGTACTACCAGTCCAATGGGAAGAGTTAAACTATAAAAGCCACCCCACCAAGAATCTTTTCCCGAATTGGGGGGGGAAACATTTGACAAGGTTCCCCCTCAAACTCTGTGAAACCCAAAAAAATTTTGGGATACGTAGGGGCAACGTTTGTGCCCATGGCCCTTTTCCCCTCAATTTTTAAATAAAAATCATCCCCCAAAGGAAAAAAGTTTCAAAGGGAAGTAAAAAAAATTTAAAGGGAAGAAATTATAAAAATTCCCCATTTCAAACTGGAACTGGTTTCCCGAATTTAAAACCCCTTTCCCTTTTGTTGTAGACCTGCCCTGGTTTTTTTTGAAGAGTATACCCAACCCAAAGAAATCAAGGTTTCAAAAAATCGCACCAGAAGGTTTTGGGGTACGTTTTTTTACTTAAAATAACATGTTTAAACCCGTTGTGTTTTATTGGCAATTGAGTGGGGGAAAAATATATGCAAATTTAGGGCAAAAAACGGCAAAGGATTTTGCCTTACTTGGTTTAAAGGGGGGAAATTTTTTGCTAGGGGTCCGAAACCCCCTTTTGGGGGGCCTGTTTGATCGCTCTGTGTCCCCTTTTTTGGGGGGTTTGCTCTCTCTCTCCCTATTTGGGATTTATTGCTTTCAATCCCCCTTCCCCCCTTTTTTTTCCCCGTTCATGTTTCTCCTTACTTTTAATTCTCCCCCCAGCTGCTACTTTTTTTTAGCAAGCGCTGTGGACTAGCGCTTAATCCTCACACTGAAACATGCCTGACTAAAGCTGGGTATGTTTTTGGGGGTTGGGGTTTCCCCAATTTGCAAAAATTTTTAACCCCAAACTATGTTACACTTGGGGGGCATTTCCAGTTCACCTCTTTTAAATCCCAAATGCCTCGTCTAGTGCGATCCACAACCCTTTGGAATGAAATTTTTTTTCCCCGGGCCTCCTTTTTAATGTTTTTTATGTTATTTTTTTTTTCCCAATGGATCCCTTTAAAATTGTTTAGAGATTAGTCCCCGCCAACTATTTTGGCCCAATTTTGGGACTTTGGGTTCAGATTTTTAAACTAAAATTTTTAAATGATGTAATATGTTTATCCAACATTGGGATTTGAAAGTTTATTTTTTTCCCAAATTTAGGGTTTTTAATTTGTTTGCAACTAATAAATTAAAACCCATGATGTCAACCTATTCACAATGCTTGCAAAGGCTCTGTGGGGGGAGTGAAAAATTTTCTTTTTTTGGGGCATGGGAAAGGGTTAAACGACCCCCCCATTGGGTTTTAATTTCAT
>JAODAL010023670.1:0-62178 GCA_025379985.1 Phyllomedusa bahiana
ATTATTTCATAGGTGCAAAACCCTCCTTTTATTATCCGTATAACATTTAAATAGCTGTATTTCACTTTGGTGCGGGCCAGTTTTGTTCAAAGAGCCAACTTGTACTTAAATTTGAATACAGAAATTTTGCGGTATCTGCTGTTGTATTTCATTGGTGCAAAACCCACCTTTTCTTATCCGTATAACTTTTAAATAGCTGTATTGCACTTTGGTTCGCCCCAGTTTTTTTCAAATAGCCACCTTTGGCGACATGTATGAAGCTCGCCACGTCGGAGCGCAAGTTGTCGAGCGCTCGAACGTGAAAACTGCGCCTCATGTATGTCGGTGGCATACATGCGGTTTAAAGTCCACCGTGCCTCGCCAGTGTGTGAGGAGCAGTGCGGAACTTATTTTCGTTACACCCATGTTATTGTTCATTTTATATATACATCGGACAACTTCGTGAGTCTTATCATTTAATTTTGGCCATGTACATTGTTATTATAGATTGCTTTTAGAAAACCATAAGAGCGTCGCTCGCTCTCCATTGGCCCAAATAACCGCGCTCTTTTAACTCAGCCAATAAACAAAGAGCTCGCTCTGCATTTCTTTTCCCCATAGAACTCTATGAGATAAGTAGCTCACCTGCTGATTGGCTAAGCAGGACGAGCCCCTCTTCCCCCCAACCATTCACGGTACTAGAATATTTCCCATAGACAGTAATAACTTTTAGGGCACCCTTCTTTCGCACCCTTATTGCTCCACTCAAAATAGACGCACTACATATGATTGGTGGATTCGTATCTGCCGCCTGGGCTCAACCAATCAGCTCTTTTCTGCCTTTTTTACCGTATTTTGAACTGTCCCTCCTTTTCATTTCATTGGTCAAAAATTTCTCCCCTTTGGGTTTTAATGGTTCCCCTGTCGCTCCTATTCTGATTGGCTGGTTTATGCCGACCAATGAGAAGCGCTTACAGAATTTGAATTACTGTATTTCCCAGCAATTTCGAATATCCCAATTCCCGATGTTGCGCTGGTCTCGGTGAAAAACGCGTTGTTAGTGATTTTATTTCTGTCTGTTTATAGAAGGTTTTAGCTCTTACAGAGAATGTTTTACACTTAATAAAAACGATTTATTTACTAATACTCCATGCCTCACAGCGCTGAGATTTCAGTGCCCCGATCTGTCCATAGACTACAATGGGAGAAAGTAGCTCGCGTTCTGATTGGCCGGGATAGCCAAGCCCCCGCTACTACAACCAATCAGCTCTTTTCTGCATTTTTACTGTATTTTGAACTGTCCCCTTTGAATTTTGATTGGTCAATACTTCTCCATAGGTTTAGAATGGGTCCCTGTCCCCTCCTATTCTGATTGACCAGGATTGCCAAGCCCCCGCTAGCTCAACCACTCAGCTCTTTTCTGCATTTTTACTGTATTTTGAACTGTCCCGCCTTTGAAATTTTGATTGTTCTAATCTTCACCAAAACAGTTTTCAATGGAGGTTGCGTCTGTGCGCTCACTATTTTCTGATTGGCTGGTTTCGTGATGACCAATTGAGAATGCGCTTACAGAATTTGAAATTACTTGTATTTCCCGGCAATTTCGCCAAGATGCCTAAGTTGCCTGGGGATGTTGCGCACAGTTTCATAGACTTACAGTGGAAAGTGATTTGTTTTGTTTTATGTTGGTTTATTTTTTTTTAATTGAATGGTATTGTTGAGCGTCTCGCTGTTTGTCGGGGATAATGTCGGTTACTACCTCTAATAAAAACGAACTGAGAGCGAGATGTATTGCGATCTTCATATTTGTTTCCTTTCATGTTACGTTCTAGCTTCACTTCGTCCTTCCATCTGGATCTCTTTGACCATACTTCTAAATAGGTTAGTGAATGTGGGAGTGTGCAGAGCAAGGCAAGCGCCTCACAGGTGCCTGTGCTGCCATGCAGGCATGTCGAGGAGTAATTCGTTTCGAAAATAGCGCGCTCCCGCCCCGGAATGCCCACTCCGAACGAAAATTTACACAAACTTAAATGTTAGGCGCGCGGGCAAAAGAAACCACCCCAGGCTAGGACGAACGGTTGCGGACTCTACATAGCGCGCGATCAACTCGAGTACGAAAAGGGACGATGTCGGTTCTGGGTGAGCTGCAGTGTTCGCCTGAAAAAAGGCGCAATCTGCCCGATCATACATGTCGCGCGCCTTTGTACTTAAATTTGCGATACAGAAATTTTGTAGATTACTGACTGGGTGTAATTCATTGGACTGCAAAATAAAATAACCAACTGTTGTGTGATCCGTCTATAACTTTTAAATAACCTGTATTGCACGTGGCTGTGGCCCTAGTTTTTTCAAATAGCCAAGTTGTACGACAAATCTGATAGAAAATATTTTTAGCAACGGTTCTCATTGGGTCAGTTGCTGACTCAAAAACGCAATTATCATCTATGTAACTTGTCTGGAATAGTGTTATTGCGCTTGGTAATAGCAGTTTGGCGCAGATCTATCACTTAGCGCACTTGTATGATATTTTGTTGAAAACTATCAATATCATGTCCCACCTGGCCAGTTGTTTGTTGTAAATCCTGGGACTGATAGGGAAGAACGCTGTGATTTGTTGCTTACCGGGACTTCAGCAGAACCGCATTTCGCACACGGTATTCGCGTGGAGAAGAAAACAATTCAGTTTCTAAGTCCTAGTTGGGCCTCCGTGAGGAAAATGTTGGAGGGATTGTGAAGATAGCTAGTGGGTGATTTCTGGCCGGTCTTTCGACGAATAAGAGACTGTCAAAAACTCTTCATACCTTCTAAATTTTTATCTTTCTGATCATGGAGCGAAAATTGCAATAGGTGGTAACTGAGAGCAAAGAGGGTGTAGGCGACAACACGCAAGCCAGCGTGAATCGTCGGGTTGCAGGAGCAGCAGGACCTGTCATCAGTACCATGGGTTCAGGGCCCTGTTGAATTTCAGTAACGAAACAGAGTAGCCAATCTGTTCTTCAGTGATTAATGCAACCTGCATCCAGCAGTCTTACCTCACTAGTCCTTACGCCAGTCCACGGACACAAATGTTATTCCCATCATCAGCTTCGTCCAACATGAAGCGTAAGGCAGTCCATAATGTCACAACCTAGTTGTACCACAACCAACTATGGCAAAGTAATTTCACAAAGTTCAAGAGGCCAAAGAGGATGATTTTGTCTGTTCTGAAGACCCCAAATCGCTGATGCCATCAGAGGGAGGAGAAGAGGAATCCGGTTCAATCGGCAGAGAAAATCCCGGGCGGGTCGGCAATGCCTTGCAGTGCCTGTTGCTCTGTAGACGCAGCTCTCTGGATGCAGTAATGTCAGAATGAGGGCGAAGTGTTCAGCCATGTGTGGATGATGCAGTGATGATGATGGACATGCGGATCCAAACGTGGTGCTATTTCTGCTAGTTTTTGCTTGCTGAGCGCTATATCACCGGTATGTGGCAGGAAGAATGATGGGGTAAGACCAAAAGGGGTGTGGAGTGTCAGTTTAGCGGCTCCCGCGTCTAAAAACAGGGAAGAGGAGCTGGTCGCTAGATTAAAATGATGTCCTATGATGATGATTCCGTCCTGCCACGTTCAGCTCGGAAACACCATATCCTTCACTATCGCCCCATCAGGACCTCTCAGGCCTGGGACTTTTTCTAGCAAGCCTTGATTCCAGTTGAGCGATGTCATTTGCCGCCTTTGCCGTAAACGCATCTGTAGAGAAGATATCTTAGAGTGTTTAATCCACACACAACACATACATGTCTTGCTCTTGCAGCGGGTATGCATGAGTTGAATGGAGGGTTCTCTAGCCTAAATAGTGCCCACTCCGATTGCTGAGGCTTCCATATCCACCTGTCAATCCCTTCTGTACTCACGCCTCAACCTCATCCATACCTACCAACCAATTGCGTTTCCTCAGTTCTGCCCATGTCTCTCTGAGTCAATGTATCTTGGATCAGCCTGCCGCTTTAGCCTCCACTGTTCGACAAAACCGATAGTAAGTACCCCAAGCACCAAGAGACCCATACCTACCCCTCTCCTTCATCCAGTTTTACGACCTGCACAACGTACAGCGGCTAGTCTAGCTGACAGCCTTTGTCTACACTAGGTTTGGGAGTAGATAAGTTAAAATTTAAAAACAAAAAATCACTCGATATAGCCAATATGCTTGTATCGTCGGCTTTGCAGGCTTGTGGCTCTTGGGAAATGTTGCCTTTCCATCTGGTTCGGATACTCTGATTGGGTTTCCGCCTCCGTCCAATGGACCTTGCCTACCCCCAAATACCAGATGTAATCCGAGCAGGCATTATCTTTTGCCTCAAGAAAGAAAAGCAGGTAATTAGCCTTGGCCGCCAGTATCATCTAAATTTTCAAAGAGCGTTAATGTCTGCTATATGTGTCCTGCAATGTTCTAGTGAAAGATGGGTGACGTGGCTATCCTGGCTCGGCGCACGCTCTTCATAAACGCAGGGGATGGTGCAGGTTCTTTCCCCAAGGTTCTTTGGTGGATTCACGTGCCCATAGAATCCAGGACGTGTTGAAATTAATCTGTCTTGGAGACATGTCAACACACAGGTCAGGAGCCTGTGGCGGGCTAGCTTCGCAGCGAGACCTAGCGTCTGGTTTACTCGGTGACACAAAGGAAACCTTGTGACAGGAAATATGTGGTCGTGCGATATAGGTCTAAAATATCTGCTGGCAGCCCTTAAGATCGGTAGCTGGGAGCACTCTTTTGCCTGGCACATGTCTTGAATCTTGTTGTCCAGAAATTTCTTAAATAAGCGCTCCCGGGTCTGGACATGCCATGAAATGAGGAAGGCATCAAAGTCTGTGCTCACATCTTCCGCACATGTTCGCACCCTGCTTCGTCCCCCGCCTACATGCTGCGTTTGCAGCATCAGGCTCGGCCTTCGCGCAGTCAACATGTCTCATTGCTGAACATGGCGAACCGGGCATGGAATTCCACCTCCACATGCTCCACAAGCCGATTGTCGCGGGGGCTGGGGGAGCATGAGGGTAATGCACAAGTTACGCGGAGTTCGAGAGTGACCACAATGGGGACCTGACAAGCGAACGGTGCGGACTCGTGGGTGTTGAGCTCATCGAGCGAGTGGGGCAGTGGAAAGAGCTGGACTGCACCGATCCTTGCCGAGTTTTGAAGAAAGCCACGCAAAATGTTTGTCAGTGCAGACGAATGCCTTGTCTGCTATGAGAATTGTGGATTTGTTCTTTGTTCATGGTAAGGTTCGTTGTGACTCTCTGAGAAGCAGCAGGTTTCCCACTCTCTTAGAGACGGAGAGGAGGAGACGGAAACCAGATGCTTGGACTCTAGGTGACCGTGTTCTCTCTCAAACATATAAATCCTAGTTGGGCCTGTATATCTAGTTTCACAATTTTTTATCGGTATTCATATAGGCATGTGAGTTCGTGTACACGGGTCTAGTGCAACGGCGGACGCATCAGCTCTCAGGGTGCATCTTGTGAGGCAAGTCAGGGTGGCTGTGTTTCAAGGGCTGGTGCCCCGCAGGAAGCGGCGAAGTGAGTGAGGATGATGGTATTCCGGCGAACCGACGTTAACGATGTCCTCTTGGGGGGAAAGTAGAGTTTGGCATGGTTTTAGAGGCACGGTACTGGGGGAAGATGTGGGAAGATTCAGTTGTGCTAGGGCCACTTGTCGATTACTCCAGAAGGCTTGGGAGGAAGTGTCAAAGTTGGCTCCATCTCTCACATGAGGGGCTTGGATGCTCCAGTCTCTTCCAAACATGTTACCTCTAGCAATCCTAACGGTAATCAAATTCATGAAATCAAAACAGTTACGGGGTGGGCCTACCATTCTCGATCCCGGGTTACAGAAGCAAACTCAGCACTTTCCTTTCCACCCACCCAAAGACGAGAGTAAAAAGCAGGATATTGGTAGACCTTGCTGAGTGATCAAATGGAAACATCGGTTTTGGACATATGGCTGTCAAGGTTCTGTCAAATGTCACGGGGGAACGTCAGCAGAACATCCAAGATAGCAGTTAGAGTTCATAAGTCAGCCTGTAGCGGGACAGCTCCAGCAGAGCTATTGTGGTCAGTAGCCTAATGGGTGAGATTATGGCAATCTTTATTTACCACCTTCACCAACGTATGTAATTGCAGGGGTCACACATAAAACAAAATGAGATCGGTCCTTTAAGATCATGGGTTAGTTTCACGGACTAGTCCTGCGTCTCAACACAGATGTTTTTGGATCGTGGTTTACGGACCCAATCAAACTTCCACAACTGGGCAATATGAAATTATTGGAAAAAGAATGGCAACCTAAGACAGTGATCGCTAATGCCACGCCAATAAGAGGTGTTGTCCTGCCCAGCAGCCGCGAGCGTCATATCTTATGGAGCGGACCGTCGCACAGCTGAAGGACGTCATTAACGAGACAAAGCATCCGGGACTTTCCATCACAGATTTAATAGTGAGATCGTTTGACTTTTGCTATTGCAAAGTATGAGTTGAGTCAGGCATGGATCTGCTGTGAGTGGGAACTGTTGTGGCCACTACCTTGAATTGCCAATGAGGTCAGCCGATTAAGTTGGGGCCCCGGCCTCTCAGGTGAGGGCTATGTCACATTGCGCTCTGTCCAGAGAAAAGAAGTAGTGGAATAGGGAGAAGGGGGGACACGGTCACATCATTTCGAAATAATATTTTTCTTTTTTTTTTAAAATGTATCATTTCATATAACTGCGAATCTTTTATGTCGTGTCTAGTTCCCGAAATAGTTCATTTTGATCCGAGTCTATGAGGCAGAGGTGCAACACCAGAGCTGAGATGCTACAAAAGACACCAAGGTTTCATTGAAAGACGTTATTCCATTTATTCACTTTTATCTTTAGTATTTTTTCCAGCCTCAATTGTTCAATGGTTTTGGGGTCTTGAGTGACTGTGAGAGTACAGCTAAGATGAAGTAAATGGGCTTTGAACAGAAATAGTGCTTCTAAAGTGGCCATTTCTCCCTCACATATTTTTAACAGATGGTAGAGAAGTCATTTTTCATAATTTTTTGGGGTCATTGCTGCTTATGAGAATGCAGCGAGGGTTATACGTACAGGATTCGCCGTATTTCTAATACAAATGTCTAGGTGGTTTATGGTATGTTTTGTGTTTTCTGGTTTCTAACAGAAATTTGTTCTTCACCTAATTGTCTAAAGAGTGGTTAAAGGGGTCATTGTTTTGAAACTTTTGGGGGCATGTTGCTGTGAATATGCAGCTTACTAAGGTCCTATTATTAAAAAAAATGTGCGTTTTAACAGACATTTGTTTTCTCATTGTCACCAGTTGGCTCCAAAGGGTGATGTTTTGAAATTTATGGGGCATTGTGCTGTCAAAAAACTGGACATAGTAGCGACACTGTTAATTGGATACATATTGCAAAATGATGTTTTTGCAACCGTTCTTTAACACTAGCTGAGCATCCCTGTAATGTAGAATAGAGCCCATTTGTAATACAATTAAAAAAAATAAGAGACAGAATGTGTGTCGGGATTCACCTCTTCCTATTTTAAAAATGTGTTGTTCGTAGGAGAATGGGTAAGACTGAGACTGAAAAAAACGGCTTTGTATGTGAGTGCAGAGATAAAGAGCTGATACAAATGTTTTTATTTTCCTCGGAATTGTTCATAGGGATTGTGGTACATGGGAAGTACTTGAACAGATTGTAGTTATTCAGAGGACTGGGGTAGTGCGAGCAACATTCGCCTCAACCCCCAAGAAACAGAGACGAATTTTCCTTCAACACGTTGAAGTAAAACGATCGAAAATAAGGAAATGCAAGATAGAAATAATGGACACCGGGTGTGAGTGAAACAGTGAGAGCGCTCAATCACCAGCATCTCCAAGTGATGCACTCATGTTGGTCATGCACTCATAAGGAGGGGCATGCGCTCTCATAGAGGCAGAATTATTAGCGCTACCAGGGTCTTGGAATTGTGTACCTGAGGAAGGCCTAGGAGGTCTTTGCTCACACATTCCGCTTCCGCACTGGCTTCAGGCACAAACTGTTTTCAATGTCTGCGTCATCTGGGCAATTTTTTTGCCGTGTTAATGATTGACGGAAGCCAGCCCTGGGCTCTCACTGCACCACTGTAACTTGGGCCCTGCTAGCTGAGACCTGCGTGTTAATAGATGACGGAACGCCAGCCCTTGCATCTCACCACACCAACTGTAAGTCCGGCCCTGCCAGCTGAACCTGCTCGTGTTCCTCGATTTAAAGCTCTCACCCGTCGCCTTGGTATAGTAATTTCCTCCAACCCCCACTGAAAGTAGAATGTAAGGACTTTTTCAGACAGGCACTCGTTGATCCTACTGCGGGACATCTGTTTTCGTTTGCTTCACACATTCTAAATGTCACGGTGGAACAATCTTGTCACACAGATGTAGTATGGAAAATTGGGGATTAAAAGGGGGGGGGGGGGCCCACATACCCTGTTCTTTGTCGGGGGGTTTTTGGGTCATGATGCAGTCCAGGACAGGGATAGTCAATGTCCAGTTTAACTGATATGGTAGGTTGGAATAGACTCCTTTTTTACGGCACTTTTTAATCTGTGTTGTCAGACAGGTTTAAATGGTCATTTACTGCGGTCCAGGGACAGATATAGTCAGTGTTCCAGTTCAACTAAAATCGGTGGTTATTAAAGAAGACGCCTTTTTCCGGCACTTTTTTAAATTTGTGGTTCAGACAGTATCTAAGGGTCATGCTGTCGGGTCCAGGACAATATAGTCAATGTCCAGTTCCAACTAAAATGGTGTTTCAAAGACTCCTTTATTTCGGCACTTTTTAAATCGGTTGGTTATGCAGGTTTGGGTGCTCATGCTAGTGACCCACAGGAAAGGTATAGCTATGTCCAAGTTTCAATCTAAAATGGTGGTGAAAGACTCACTTTTTCGGCACTTTTTTAATCTGGGGGCTTATGCAGGTTTGGGTCTATGCAATGTGGACCCAGGACAGGCTATAGTCAATGTCCAGTTCAACTAAAAATCGGTGGATGAAAACCTCCTTTTTCAGGCAACTTTTTAATTCAGGGGAGTAAGAACAGGTTTAATGGGTCATACTGTGGTCATGGCCAGATATAGTCTATGTCCGGTTACATCTAAAATGTGTGGTTGAAAGACTCACTTTTTTACGGCACTTTTTAAATCTGATGGGTCATGCAGGTTTTTGAGGGTAATGCTGCGGATACAGGGACATGTATAGTCAATGTCCAGTTTAACTAAAATGGGTGTTGAAGACTTCACTTTTTCCGGCATTTTTAATCTGTGGGTCAGACAGCGTTTAATGGGTCATTACTGCGGGCCAGGAAAGGTTAGTCAAAGTAGAACTGTTTGGTAAAATTTGGTAGGAAACCAACAACTCGTTGGATTGCTGGGTTTGCAATCAAACAGAACACCATACCTATGTGAAGGCAATGGGGGTGGCAACATCATGCTTTAGCGGGTGTTTCTCCTGCAAAGGGTCCAGGAAGGAATGATACGTGTACAATGGAAAGAATGAATGGGGCCACTATGCTAGCGTGAGATTTCTGAGTGGAAAACCTCCTTTCCATCAGCAAAGGGCAATTGAAGATGAAACGTGGCTGGGTCTCTTAAGCCTGACAAGGTGATCACCATGCACACCGCCAGGGCATATGAAGGAATGGCTTATACTTCGTAAGAAGCATTTCAAGGTGCTGGGAGTGGACTTGCCAGTCCTCTAGATATCAAACCATAGAAAAGAAACACCCTTGGAGAAGAAGGAAGTTGAAAGTCCAGTAATTTACCAGCTGACCTAGCCCCTAAACATCATCTTGCTCTATAGGAGATTCTGCATGGATAGGGATTCTTATGGGCATGCGAAATTCACCAGCAACAGTGTGTTCCAACCTTGTGGAAGTACTTATAGAAAACTCTTTGGTACCCTTGGTTCATGCTTCATTATCCAACATGGGTAAATTAAAGTATTTGAGATTAACTTTTGGTTGTTATTGACCAACTTATTATTTTCCAACATGAATTTGCAAAATAAATTATTTTCCAAATCAGGACATGTGATTTTGGGATTTGTTTTCTCATTTTGTCTCTCATAGTTGAGGGTTACCTATTGATGTCAAATACAGGCCTCTCTCATCTTTTTTAAGTGGAGAACTTACACAATTTAGGTGGTGAACATAAATTTTTTACTTTTTTTTCCACTGTAATTACTATCTTTTGCGACAATAGAGATAGTGAGTACATGTATCCCACCCCATGATGCTTTTTTTAACAATGGTTGTAGGGACCCCTAGCATCGAAATGGAATACAACCTTGCATCTGCATCCTAATTTGTCTATAAAAGGGGTTTTGCCACGATAATGTAATGTTTGACGATACGAGTCCTCCAAAAATGGGTTTTTTAATCACTTTTCTCAAATAGATGTTATTACACAAAAATTGCAGCCTGAGAGAGCTCATAGCCTTCACTTACCATGCCTTGGGTCTACTTCAAAGAGTCTATTAGATACGGCCTGACAAGAGCTGGACCGCGTGCGCAGAGAGAGCTTCTTATCTGATGAGACTGAGCTGCAGAAGTTTTTAAGGCACCGGGTAGCAATATGTTTTCTTTTGTATACAGAAAAAAACTAGTTGTAGTGTGATTAGATACCTGCTTTATCTGATGACAGAGAACATAAAAGAAACTTTCAAGCTGCTGTGTAGAATAGGTGTTCTCTTTTGTATTAGAATCCACAAGTTTTAGTTTTTTTATTTCAGTGTACATGTCACAAGATCCCTTATGCAGCTCTGTGCTCTCTGCTGTGTGTGTCTGTGTGTGTCTCTCTCTCTTTCAGCTCCGTGATTTTTTTACATTACATTAGTATCTTAGCAGATAAGGCTCCTGACAGTGCTGTCTGAGGCTGTCTTGCTGACATGCTAATCCACTGTTGTACTGTTTAAATTTTTTCACTTAAGTTTTGAGACGCTCCCTTGGATTCCTCACACCTCACTCCACTCCTCACTCCCCCTCACTCTCTCCCCTGCAGCTTCATGACTCAGCATGATTTGTTGACATTCTGCCTGGGCTGATAAGGACAGGTAAGAATCTATCTCTCGGCAAATCCCCTTTAAGGCAAATGATAGTGATCTCTGTATTGTACTATTCCTTGAAAATTGAAACTGCCAAGTTTTATGAATGGGACTGTTTATGCCAGGCTGAATATAGAAGTCAGCCACATTGGAGAAGACATCGGGAAGATGTATCAGCACACTCCATTGAGGGAAAGAAGATGTCAATGCCCAGGGGGATGACTTTGTTATCCACAGTACTTTGTCCCATGTCAGACATCTACTGAACTACTCAGTATATAATTAGGTAGTTGGTGTCCAGTGACTATAGTAGCTACTGACTGGATCCTGAATGCAAGAGTACAGTTTGCATGTTTTACACCAGTTGGGGACAAAACAGATTCTCAGACATGACGAGATTATGTGAACATAGCACCTAATATGTTGCATAACATTGACATATGGACAAAATCAACAATATGTCTATAGGGTGCTACAAGTGTAACAAAAATAAATGTATGACCTGCCCCATGATCACTCAAGGCCAAAGAAGGTTCCAATCATCCAGAACAGGGGCATTTTTTAATATAAAATACACCCTACGTTTCAACAGCAACTATCACAAAGTTATTCCCACATAAATCGATCAGATTTCAAAAATGGGGCTCTGTCAGGAAGGCCAAAACTGACTGCGTCCTTAGGGGGTTAAAATAGAAAAAAATCAGGAAAAAATGAGAAAAAACAAAATGTTTATAAACATAGAATAGTATAATATAGAATAATAGAAGCTATGGATGATCCAGACTTGTGCAATTCCACAATTCTTTTCCTGATATCTTAGCTGTTTTTTTTTAGACTTTTCCATGGTGTTACACACAAAAGCAGTGTGTTTCTGGTGTGCCTTAAAATACATCCACAGGTGTGCCAATAAACCTATCAGAAGTTTCCAAAGACTTGACATCATCATATGGGCTGTCCTATATTGCTTATTATCCTAGTTTATGTAAACTTTTGACTTTGCAGAAAGTAATGACAATGCCTTAAAAAATTCTCCTCTCATTATTCTTGGCAAATATAAATAATTTTGGTTCCTAATTGACATAAAATGGGTAAGGTTTATTCTGATTTCATGTCGGAGAGTGAGAAAAACATGCATATGTGTCTTTTTATATAGTGTATGTAAACTTCTGGTTTCAACTGTAGCTCTCAAGTACCCGTAACTAAGTTATAGCTACACAGACACTACAAGGACTCACTAGATACATCCAGTTCATATGATGGCTTACGGGTTAGTGTATGTAAACTTCTGGTTTCAACTGCATATTTGCTGATTATAACTGTGACAATGTTAAACACATATCAGAGCCATGTACTCCATCCAATCCTATGTCACCCGAAGGACAAGTAGGTCCTTGGAGCTCAAAAATCTGCCAACAAATATCAGTGCTCTGAACCGATACCCCAAAGCTTGGAGGCACCATAAACCACAATGGTGCCAAAGTAAACCACTTGCTCACAGGTACCCCACCCTGCACAAGCCTCACAATAATCTCCAACCAAATCAAATGAAACCATAAACTAGGGGACCATAACCTTACTAAAATCCCCCCAAAACACCAATCATTTCCATCAACCTATACAAATAACCTGTATATTGAAAAGGAACAAGGTCCTTTGGGGTAAAAAATTTGGGCACTCACTACTCACAAAAAGTTTTGGGGAAATTTTGGGTTTCAGGTAAATTGAAAAAAATTCCAACCAACCCCCCCCTTTTTCCCCAAACTTTTTTTAACCCTTTGGGAACAAAAAGCCCCCCCCCCAAAACACCCACCCAAAAAAACCACAAACCCAAAGACCCCCTCATCAACCCTTTTCTTTTTTAACCAAAAACACCAAAAAAATAAACCCTTAAAAACCCCCAAAACCAAAAAAAAAATTTTTTTTTAAAATTTTTAAAATTTTTTTCACAAGGAAAAAACCAATTTTTTTTTTAAAGGGAAAAAAATTTTTCGGGCCCAAAACCCCCCAAAACAAAACACCCCCCCACAAACCCCAAAAACAAAACCCCAAAACTTTACAAATTTTTAAACCCAACCTTTTCTTTAAACCCTTCAATTTTCAATCAAAAAACCCACCAAAAACCTTTTACCCAAAAAAAAACCCCCCCCCACCAAAAACCCCCCAACAAAAAAAAACCAACCCCCAACGGACCCAAAACCCAACCTCCCACCCCCAACCCCCAAACCCTCCAAAAACCCCCCCAAAAACTCAACCAAACAAAAAAACCCCCAACCAAAACCAAAAAAACCCCCCAAAAAAACCCAATTTTTCCAAACAACCATAAAAAAAACCCCCAAAAAAAAAAACCCCCCAAAAAATTTCCCATCACCTCAAAAAAAATTTTGCTTTCAAAAAGCAAAAAATCCCCCACAAAAAACCACCAAAACAAACAACCCCCAAATTTTTTTCCTCTTTAATTTAAAAATAAAAAAAACCCAAGGGGGGGAAAAAAAATTTTTCCCAAAACCCCCCCCCAAAATTTTTTTAAAACACCCCCCCTTTCCAAAGGCAACAAACAACCGCACTCATTTTCCCCTTTTAAAAAAAGGGGGGGGGAAAAAAAGGGCCCCCAAAAAAAACCCAGCCCCCCCCCCCAAAACCCCCCCACCCCAAAACACCCCCCCAAAAAATTTCCCTTTTCCCCCAAAAGGGCACAAAAAAAAAAAAAAAAATTTTTACCCCCCCCCAAAAAATTAAAAGCGTTAATATTTTCCCCCTTACCCCAATCTTGGCCCACTTCGTCAGGGAATAACCCTTCCGCACAAAACTTGGGCCAATCCCTGTCAGGTGAATCCCTTCCATGCAAGCTGGCCTTGCCTGGTTTTATCCCCGCATGCAGCCCCAGCTGTTTTTGAAAAAAAATTTTTAAAATGGACTTGGTTATTTCCCCCAAATATTGTTTTTTGGGTTTCTTCACTCCTTCGGTCTTGTTTAAATGAGTTCATCTTTTTTTTTTTAAAAAAAATTTTCTTTCCCCAAAACCCTTCTTTTTCTTTCTTTTAACCCCAAAACCTTGTACACTCTAGCCAGGGGGCCTTTAGGTAGGCATTTATAACCCTTCAACTATGTTTTAATTTGTGTTGTTTTTAAATTTTAAATGTGTCAAAATGTAAAAAAAAAATTTTTTTAAACCCTAAATTTTTTCCCCTAATTTTTGATTGGGATAAAAATTTTTTTTTTTTTTCCCCCTATTTAAAAGAAGGGCAAAAAAACCCTGGCTTTCCCAAAAAAATTTTTCCTTTCGTCAATTAAAAAAAATCTTCAAATTTTATGTTCATCCAGAAATTTCAACCAAAAGCCAAATATCCCTGACTTCTATGAGTAGTATATATCAGTGCTCTGAACACCTAACACCCAGCTGCTACCACCACTTCGGAGGCACCATAAACCAGAATCATGGCAAAGTTAACCACCGGCTCACTGGAACCCCACCCTCACCGCCAGACCAAATCAAATGTAACCATAAAGTAGGGGGCTATAACAATACTAAAGTCCCCCAACAATTTTCACCAACTCCAATGACCCTCAATTGTATACTCACTGTTGATACAAGCACGAGTGGCCCTATATAGACATAAAGGGGTCTCATGTCTAGTAAATAGGAAAGAATAAAGGGTAAGACGGGATCAAAAGGTACAGACTCTAGACTCCATTTAAGGAAAGGAGACTGATACCTTTACATAGAGCTTTTTCACGGTGACTCAGCTGATCCCCGGTTTTCTAGGGGTTTGGTCTGGAAAAATGCAGGCCACCTATTGAGGGGCCCCCTCCCAAAACCCTTCCCTAATATTGACTTCATTGACTGGCTTTTTTCCAGTGTCTCCCTTTTGTGTTCCCGTTGCACCATAGAAGCTCATAAAGGAGGTTTATAGATATACGTATCAGAAGAAAACAAGCTCCCCCGCATTCCTGTGTAAAGAAGGTCCTGTAAATACGAAACTTATACTATATACCATATAATGCTAAGGGGAGGGTACACCCTTAGGTGGGGTGAGGTGATAACCCTGTTTTGTAATTCCATGAGGTTACAGACATGTTTCCTTCAGGTTTTCTGGTGAGAGAAAGAGGAAGAGCGAGGGAAGACAGGAAGTTATATCTATTCCTAAACCCCACCCTCCACACTGTAAAATCATTTGCATCCACATACTTATATTATACTACCATATAATGTCTGTGGTGAGTCTGACACCATTAGGTGTGAGGTGATAACCCTGTTTTGTAATTCCATGAGGTTACAGACATGTTTCCTTCAGGTTTTCTGGGAAAGAAGCCGGTTTAAACGACTTATTTAAGCCGTAATTGCGAGCCGGTTGCGCCGAATTCCCGGGTTGAAAAAGGGGCGGGGCGGGGGCGTGCCCCCGGGGCCCCTACACTTTTTTTTAACCACGGGCGTATTGCGCCTGGATAATGTGCAGTCTTTTCTCCCCGCCCCCGGATTTTTCCCCAGCGGGAGGAGGACGGAATCCCCTTTTTCTATGAAACTGGATTACCGTAATTACCGACGGGTTTTGGGGCCGACTGCAGGCAAAAGGCGCGCGTCGGCGCCAATCCCCGCCGAAAAAGCCGTTTTTAACCCGGGCCCCCAAAAGGGAAAACGAGGGAAGACGGAAGTTATATCTATTCCCTAAAACCCCCCCCTCCCCAAAGTAAAATCATTTCATCCCCTACTTTTTCCTCTTGCAGCCGCAAACTTTCTTACATCTATACAACTAAACAGACAGAAGCTATAGGATTAAGCAGGTATTATAGGTCCCCCTTTGCTCAATGCTCCTCACAGTAAAAACATATGATTCACCTACTCCCCTTTTGCTTTAAAACCATACAGCTTTAAGCAGCAACAAAAAAAAATTTTAAAAAAGCGTAGTCCCCCCCCCCAAATCAGCCCTCTTTACTTAAGGCTCTATGGGTTCTTTGATGTGACTAAAAAAATCCCTTAATAGATATAATTGATAATGTTTCATTCATTTTATTTACAAAATGTAAAATGTATGGAGGGATCATGAAACTTTTGTTCTGGGCCCGCCACAGTGTTATAATGGCTCCGCATATTACAGTAGTTTACCCTTGGGTAGGCAATAAAAAAGTGTTATAACTGTATATAGTTTCTTGAAGTGGGCTGCTAGTTTGATGATAGTGAGGTGCTAGCAACAGATCACCTCAATTATAGCTTTTCAGTAAAAATCCCACAAGTGTACCTGTTAGACATGGATAGGAAGAAGCATAGCACTTTTACGTGATTAAAAAAACCACTATTATTTTATAAGAATTTAGTGCGACCCTTTGCCTGCAGGACCCATATGCAGTTAAACAGGAAGCATCTTTGTTATGTCTGTCCCTGTAATTACAGATTCTTACAACACACTACAGGAACCTCAGGCATGACTTACACAGCTTCTGACATGTCAGAGGGAAGATCCGCTCTGTGAGAACCACATAGACTTGAGGATAAGAACATTTGTTTCCCTTTATGCAATTGTAAGTGGAGATCTCAGCAAAGTATATACTAAGTATGTATGTCTGTTCACTGTAAGCAGTAAATGTATCGATAAATTTACTGTAATACCAGTAAAAAGTTTGAACACATATCTCATTCCATGATTTCCCTTATTTTTTAATTACTCTATACTGTAGATTCATACTTAAGACATAGAACTATGAAGAAACACATTTGGAATTAAGTGGTAAATAAAAAGTGCTAACCCCTTAATGAAAAGACGGTGGGCGGTGCAGGTTGTCTGTCGACGCCAAAAGACGTTGCTGCAGATAAAGGGTTTTTTGCGGCTCCTAGCGCTGCAGTAACAAAGCGGTAGTTAACTGTAGTTCAGCAGTCTCTGTAAGCATCGGGAAGCAGAGGAAACCTCTGATCCCCAGCACTCAACCCTTTAATGGCCACAGCAAAATCAAAGGGTGTTCCTCTGCTCCATCAGGTGATCGGGACTCTCAGTGACCATTGAGCCCAAGGTATGTCTGTACAGTCACCCATTGGGACCTAGAGTAGCCCTAGGGCTGTCTTTACAACAAGCCTGAGGTCAGGGCACACTGTGTGCTGGCCTGAGTGCTGCCTGTGTCGCACTGACACAGAAGGTAATGTATTAGCATATATCAATATGCTAATACATTACTAAGTATAAAAAAGTGTTAATTATGTATCAATATGTTATATGTTGTGTGGCCTCTAGGGGTCTTACTACTTGACTTTGCAAGTTGTTGGTTTAGTGATCAGAAACCTGATCAGACACATGTGTAATGGTAGCTAACATCTCATGTAATAAAGGGCCTGAAGACATCCTCTAAGTGTGATCCATCATAAGCAACAACAAACAGAACAAAATCGTTATATCTTAATGGGATTTAAACAAAGTAAAAAACTTGAAAAAGTATAGAAAAATAAATAAATAAAATAAAAATAAATATTTAATAAATGCATACATTTCACAAAAAAAACTCTACACAGATTGGATATCTAAATGACCATAATAACATGGTATTTATTGTGAAATGTAAAAGTTGTAAAAAAAAAAATGTAAAAAGCAAAAAAAATTCTGCAGTAATTTATTTGTAAACCTAAAATATGCCCCCCCCAAAAAAAAATAAACAACTTCTCCCACATAAAACAAGTCCTAATACACCTGCATCACTTAGAAGATAAAAAAGTATGACTGTTGAAACACAAGGAGGCGAAGACTACAAAATTTAGCTGGTCAGTAGGTACTTTTAAGGCCTTTGGGTTAAGAGGTTAAGCAAACCAGAGTATGTTTTATATTTTAGATTCATTAAAGTAGCCTGCTTATGATTTGTTGTCATCTTTGCACACTCTTTGAAATTCAGCTTCATGAGGCAATCACTTAGAATGGATTTCCAATAATCTGGAGCAGAGGAGCGGAAAATGCTGATCCCAGTGTCCATTTGTGTGGCCCCGACACATCAAGGACTCAAAAATGCTTTCTCACTGTCCTCATACTACAACAAGGAATATTCATATTTTGAAAGCTGTGTTCAGCTGATGGCAGTGTGCACACTGAATGGCTGGCACTGTTAGGGCGCGTTTACATGGCACAGGACAAATACCGGCCGGTTTGCCGGCCGGTATTTGTCCTGTTTTGCGCCCGTCCCCCCGATGAGCGGAGCACAGCCCTCCCCCCTCCCATTGAAAAGTACATCTTCCGTCGGGAAACCGTCCGACGTCAAAAACCGTACGACTGCAACACCTGTGCAGTGGGGACTGCTGCACAGGTTTTGCATAGAGCACAATTGTGCTCATTTTCGTACGGTTTTTCAGGCGGTCTGAAAAACCGCAAACCGGCAGAAAAACCGCCCGAAAACTGTTGCCGTGGGGACATGCCCTTAGGGGCCGTTTACACGATAGTGGACAAATACCGGCCGGTTTGCCGGCCGGTATTTGTCCGGTTTTGCGGCCGTCCCCTCGGCCGCAGGGGGGGGGCTTTTCTCCGTGATGAGCGGAGAACAGTCCTCTCCCCTCCCATTGAGATTCACATGTTCTGTCCGGAAGCCGGACGGAAGATTGTGCATGTCCAATGTTTTGTCGCCGGTCCGCCGGCGACAACACCGCCGGGCGGAAAACCCGTGCAGTGGGGACTGCTGCACGGGTTTTCCATAGAGCACAATTGTGCTCATTTTCGGCCGTTTTTTCAGGCGGTCTGAAAAAACCGCAAACCGGCTGAAAAAACCGTCCGAAAACCCGTGCAGTGGGGACATGCCTTTATGGTAATCACTGTATGGCTGGCACTGTTTTGGTGATCACTATATGGCTGGCATTGTTATGGCTGGGACTATGTTACTTATTTCTGACACAGTCATGGCAGATCCACAAAATATGCCATGAACATGAATGATAGGTATGAGACTCCCAAGGATATGAATTGGAGAGGAGGCTATATGTTTGCTGTTTACTCTAGTTATAATTGTGAAACAGCCATTTATGTAACCCACAGAAATTGCAATGAACATAGAACTTTCTAGAGCACCGAGGTGGGTGATCTCCCACTCTAATCTCTGGCAGTCCCTACAGTCGAACTAAGACCTATCAGTCATCAGGTATTTACAAGTGAAGTCTCATAAAGGACTTAGATGTTTTAGACAGGGAGATTTACTGTGGCCTCTGGGAGTGGTGTTTTATGACATGTGGCCCTTGGACCAGAAAATGTTGCGCACTCCTGGTCTAGAGGAGGTTCCCAGAGGTGGCTGCTTTTCCTTTACTCTGTGGTTCAAATCATCCCAAACAATCTCAATTGTGTTTAGGTCAGGTGATTGTGGGGACCTTGCCATCTGACCAGCACGCCATCACTCTCCTTCATAGTGAAATAGACCTTACATAGCCCTTACAAAGTAGTTTGACATGTCACTCAGAACTCCATGGTACAGATAGGGAGGATTGTAATGGTAATCACTGTGTATGAAAAACTAACCTCTGATCATCAAAATCGGACGAATCGATATCAAACAGAACTGTCCTTTTTATTTTTAGAAAGGTATTACATTTAAAACAGAATCAACGCATTTCATATTAATGTAAAACCTGTGGCATTTCTGCATCTGGTGTGAACTGTTTTTTATCCAATGTGCAGTTCTTTACTGAACAGTTGCCCCTGTCATGGATAGGTGTGTGAACAATTGCTCACAAGTATTCTGTACCTGTTTAACTTCTCCCATGTAGTACGGCAGCTTTTATCGCCTTTTACTGGGAATGGGTTTTTTATCAAGCAATTGAGCTGTGAGTATGGCATGTTTCTGTATTTTCTGCACTTGAGAATACCTTCAAAGTTCTTGAAATTTTCCAAATTGACTCACTTTCATGTCTTAAAGGGATATTCCTGTTTCATTGATTTGCTTTAAAGAGTACCTATCACCTCCACATAAACACACAAAATATAATAGTAGATTAAATTGTAAGACTTTTTTCCAATACATGTCATTAGCAAATCAGAGGGCTGAGCTCAGTATTACAGAGGGACAGATTTTAGTTTCACTTTCTTACCAGACCTCTTTATGTAGCAGGATTAATTCTGTTGGGAGAATTGTGCAGGGGAAGCTGAGGATAAAGCTGCTTGTACAGGGTAATCTGAGTCTCTCACTACATACACTGCAGCAGACACATCACACTGAGGACATACTGTGATTGGGTTTACAGGCATCTACATTACACTGCTGCTAGTGTTATATCCATCACAGACATAGCAGCCCAGAGTTTATCAGTGCGCACATGATGTAGACCTCCTGGCTTCCCCTTTCACAGTTGACTCCAGATTAAAACCAGTTACTTTCACACAACTGTCAACATAGTGATCCACCAAGCTGTCACGTGTGGACTTAGCCCGACTCCAGAGTTGTCTTAAAGGACCAACGCTTTATTTAAAAAGTGAATTACAAGTGAAATTTTTGATTTTCCGAATGAAGCATATTTGAGAAAGTGTTTGTATTCAGGTCTCCTGTTACTTCATGAGGTTTCCCTGGAAGTGATAGGTCCTCTATAAACATGTAGGCAAAGATAAATAAAGATTATTGCCAAATATATTGCTGCTCTAAATTTGCCTCTCTTTAGAGCGAGGATCAGATCTTACCTCCTGATTTTGTATACAAGCTTCCCTAGTTACTGGCCACCTCTCTCTGCTCTTATTGTTCCAGCAGTAGCCAGATGGTGATGTCACTGCCTGCTGTGTTTTTTATCTGTAAAACAGGTCCTTGGTTATAATACTTACTGACAAGATTTAACCCTTTAGAGCTACAATGGTGGCCAAAAGTATTAGCACCCCTGCAATTCTGTCCGATAATACTCAGTTTCTTCCTGAAAATGATTGCAATCACAAATTCTTTGGTTTTATTATCTTCATTTAATTTGTCTTCAATGGAAAACCACAAAAAGAATTGTCATAGAGCTAAATTGGATATAATTCCACACCAAACATAAAAAAGGTGATGGACAAAAGTATTGGCACTGTTTGAAAAATCATGTGATGCTTCTCTAATTTGTGTAATTAACAGCACCTGTAACTTACCTGTGGCACCTAACAGGTGTTGGCAATAACTAAATCATACTTGCAGATAGTTGATATGGATTAAAGTTGACTCAACCTCTGTCCTGTGTCCTTGTGTGTACCATATTGAGCATGGAGAAAAGAAAGAAGACCAAAGAACTGTCTGAGTACTTGAGAATCCAAATTGTGAGGAAGCATGAGCAATCTCAAGGCTACAAGTCCATCTCCAAAGACCTAAATGTTCCTGTGTCTACCATGCGCAGTGTCATCAAGGAGTTTAAAGCCCATGGCACTGTGGCTAACCTCCCTAGATGTGGACGGAAAAGAAAAATTGACGAGAGATTTCAACGCAAGATTGTGCGGATGGTGGATAAAGAACCTCGACTAACATCCAAACAAGTTCAAGCTGTCCTGCAGTCCGAGGGTACAACAGTGTCAACCCGTACTATCCGTCGGCGTCTGAATGAAAAGGGACTGTATGGTAGGATACCCAGGAAGACCCCACTTCTTACCCCGAGACATAAAAATGCCAGGCTGCAGTTTGCCCAAACTTACCTGAGAAAGCCTAAAAGGTTTTGGAAGAATGTTCTCTGGTCAGATGAGACAAAAGTAGAGCTTTTTGGGAAAAGGCGTCAACATAGAGCTTACAGGGAAAAAAAAAGAGACATTCAAAGAAAAGAACACGGTCCCTACAGTCAAACATGGCGGAGGTTCCCTGATGTTTTGGGGTTGCTTTGCTGCTTCTGGCACTGGACTGCTTGACTGTGTGCATGGCATTATGAAGTCTGAAGACTACCAACAAATTTTGCAGCATAATGTAGGGCCCAGTGTGAGAAAGCTGGGTCTCCCTCAGAGGTCATGGGTCTTTCCAGCATGACAATGACCCAAAAAACACACTTCAAAAAGCACTAGAAAATGGTTTGAGAGAAAGCACTGGAGACTTCTAAAGTGGCCAGCAATGAGTCCAGATCTGAATCCCATAGAACACCTGTGGAGAGATCTCAAAATGGCAGTTTGGAGAAGGCGCCCTTCACATCTCAGGGACCTGGAGCAGTTTGCCAAAGAAGAATGGTCTAAAATTCCAGCAGAGCATTGTAAGAAACTCATTGATGGTTACCGGAAACGGTTGATCGCAGTTATTTTGGCTAAAGGTTGTGCTACCAAGTATTAGGCTGAGGGTGCCAATACTTTTGTCCGGCCCATTTTGAAGTTTTGGGTTAAATGATCCATGATTTGATTTTTTTCTCATTCTGTTTTGTGTTTTTTCATTGCAAGCAAAATAAATGAATATATTAATAGCAAAGAATTTGTGATTGCAAACATTTTCAGGAAGAAACTGAGTATTATCTGACAGAATTGCAGGGGTGCCAATACGTTTGGCCATCACTGTATGTAGCCCTGTGTAATGCTGTTTACAAACCTCCAGCACTCATGTGACTCTATCAGGATCAGCTCGAAACAGCAGAGATGATATGCCAATCAGTGCTAATGAACCCCCTACCCCCCCACCCCCCCCACCTCCCACAGCCTGACCAGGAAGTGTGAGTCTGAATCTGGCTGTGATTCTGTAAAACAGCATGGTTAGACAACTCCTTTAAGGTAATGATGGACTGTTGAATGGTCCTTGCCATAATGTAGATTATAAAAATGTTTAAAATGGATGACTCACTGTATGGAACTGTGTACAATCTTACCCATGCGCAATCCAACTTATGGTCTCAAACATATTAGGAAGGCAAGAAATTAAACAAATTAACACTTGACAAGGCATAGTTGTTGATTCAAAACCATTCTAGGTGCCTACATCATGAAATGGATTGAAAGAATGCCAAGAGTCTGCAAAACTGTCATCAAAGCAAAAAATTATAATTTTTAAGAATCTTAAAGCTAAAACATATACTAGTTAGTTAATTTTGTTTTTGTTTATAACTAGTTTCCATATGGTTTCCTTCATAGTTTTCATGCCTTTAATATCAATCTAGAACACAACCGCAAGGTCATACTTACAGCTCAATGGCTGGACTATAGACTGAACCCAGTAGGGCAACACAAGCCCTACCCCTGTGCTACTTTGGAAAGATATAACAGGTGCTGATAACTAATGACAACATATCTGTATAAATGCACCCTTTTTATCGCCTTAGCTATATGCAATTACAACACCATCAACCACCCCCCTCAGACATAGAAAGTGTGGGAATGGTTGTCTTATCGGTATTTTTGTATTTGTGCAGTCTCCCCATGTATTATACTGTGGCTTTTTGCATACTGGTGTGAACAGGTACCTACCTAAAGTGCAGTTTTTTATCATTCAGTTGTTCCCCTAGTGGAGGAATGTGTGAGCTTCTGCTCATTAGTTATCTGCTCATTAGTAATATATTTCCCAAGTAGCACAGGAGCTTGTGTCGCCTCCTACTGGGTTCAGTCTATAGTCTAGCCATTGAGTTGTAATTATGGTCTTGTGGTCGTGTTTTTAAGTAAATAATGTCCCATTTTCCTGTGATTTTTAATATAAATCTACAATGTGGAAAATAACAAAAAAATATAGAAAGACCATGAAGTGAAAAGGTATATATGTAACGGGTTGCGCCGCGGTCCGGGCCACGGACCACGGTCGCACCCGCGTTCCCCATAACGGGTCCCCGGCGTGGACGGGGGGCGCCGCGGGCCGCACGGCCGGCCGCGGCGCCACCCGCTCCATCCACTCACCTGGCCTCGACCCGTCCTGTCCTCGTCCCCTGCCGGACGGAATGCGCATGCGCGCCCCCTGGCGCGCGCTCTCGTCCTTGTGAATTTAAAGGAACAGTGCGCCGGTAATTGGGTAATTACCGGGCGCTGTTCCTATATAAGTGTTGCACCCACGTCACTTTCCTGCTGGATCTACGTTGCCCCGAGCCTTAGTGAAAGCGTTCCTTAAAGTGTATTCCTGCTTTACCGTGTATCAGACCTCTCGCTACGTTTCCCGACTCCGAACCTCTGCCGCCTGCCCTGACCTTCTGCCCGTCCACGACCACGAACCATTCCAGCCTGCCCTGACCTTCTGCCTGCCCACGACTACGATTCTCGGACTACGATTCTGTACCACGCTGCACCTCGGCCGCCACCGCAAGCAAGTCACGTCAGGGGGGGACGACCTGGTAGCCTCACGCCGCAGCAAGTCCATCCCACTTTGCGGCGGGCTCTGGTGAAAACCGGGGGCTACTTAGATTCCGTTCCCTGGCGTGGCTTAACTACCATCGCTTGCGGTGGTCCGGCGGATCCACTACCCAGCCATCACAATATACATATATATGTCCCAGAAACCAGTATTCCATTTTATTGCAGTGTGCGCCTTATTTCATGAGACATCACATCTTTACTAAGTAATATGCCAAGTCTACCATTTCTACTTTGTGATACCAACAAGATGTCACAGGTGTCAGCAGTAGGGGGATTGGTAAGTACAGCCACTGCTGGTTATCTTACATCAGTCCTACATCCCTATGATTGCTTTATTAGCATGTGTATAACCATCATTTATATATAAATGCTTAGTTCTTTAATGTGTTTTATATCTACATTTTCCAGCTATCAGTTCTCATAGTTCATAGACACCATTAGGCATGTGTACTGTACCTAGAAGTGAATTTATCCTCATTTATTATAAAATGCCTCATACAGAAATTGGCCAAAAGCAGACTTTTAGGGCCACATGTGTGAACCTGTTTAGGTCTAAAACTCACTTTTTTGCCCATAGGTTACTATGGGCAAAAGAGTGAGTTTTAGACCTAAACAGGTTCACACATGTGGCCCTTAGTTGAAAGCACAGAATCATCTTTAGTAACCCTTCTCGCATGGATGTCTGTTTTCCAAATCGCTCTCATACATGTGAGCAATCAGTTAATAGGGGAAGCATGTTTTTTAACTCAAATTCCTGGCAGCCTATTCACTCAACACCACCAGAAGAACACAACTTTGTCAGGAGAAAAGCCAGTGCAATAAAAAGCATCTGATGGAACATGCTTTTAACATTTTAACTTTTGAATCTTTGAATATCAACATCTTCTTATATGATGGTGTGTATGTCATCAAATGTATAAATTTATGATCATTATGTTTTCATCTGTATGATATGCATGTGAATGATGATGTGATATAAAGAACAACAAGAGAATCCGCCTTACGTCTTGTGTAATATCCTCCACTATAACGTTTTCTGTCATAGGGGTTATCATACTAGTAACCACAGCTCTAAGCACTGTTTTGAACCAGACACATTAAATTTTTAAAATATGCTAGTTAGCTCCTCTGGGTGTTCCAAATTACCACAAATATCTAAAGATAGCCTCCCCTTTTATTTGATCGACAGCCCTTTTGCTGTTCAAAGTTACTCTTACTACTACTTATTTCAGATCTCAGAACTAGAAAGATTGGCTTTGGACACCAAAGGGGCGGTCAATAAAATGAGAGGGAGAGGCATGAAGTTGAGACAGGAGAGGAATTTTGTGGGCACTTGTGGTGACCAGTTCTGCCCAATTAGCACCATTGCAAATGCTGATTATAAAATTCTTTTCATTCTGTTTCTATAGCTACTATACTGACCTATATATTTTCATGGTAACAGACAATAAGCAAACTCTGTGTTGTCTAATACTGCAGTCACTTCCCAAAAGTACAATAATTATTAGTCATCAGTAATGTAAATTATATTACTACAAAACATATACATTAAATAACTGGAAATATGCTTTAGTGTAACAGGATCATTCATGTAACAGAGTTCTATAAAAATAGATTTATTTTGAATAAATATAATAAATATATAAATATGTACGTAAAAACCTAAACTATAGAGTACACAATTAATTTACATCATTCCACCCACTTTAATGCAAGATTAACAAACGACTCCCTTTACTATAGGTTTTCAACGCTTTCTGCCTTAAATGACATATTGGTTACCCCCATATCACCTCCTCTTGTTCTTTTAATACTTCTCACCTTCTTTCTACAACAAAACCAATAAATAAGAACAGAAAAACCCAAAACACCAGCAAGTATAGCTAAACCAACTCCTATTGCCAAATACGTATAAGATCCCTGTGAGTCATAAGTATGAAATGTGCCACATGGTCCCACAATATCTCTTTGGTCCAGGTCTTCATCTTCTCCATCTCCATGCTCTACTTGGCTTTCTCCTGCATCATTTATGGCTACTACGCACACCCTGTAAGCAGTTCCTGAGAGAAGATTTGTTATTGAGAAGTAGCGATATGATTGATTAAGCAATGGTCCCATCTCCAGTGGTTCATCAGGTGTACCATATATTACTCTATACGACTGCACTGTTGAAAGAGGAGCACACCAGCTCACCCCAATTCCATCCTGTCCAGGAATCACCTGTTTTAAGCGGGGGGAGTCAGGAACAACTGAGCTTCCACTAATCCCAGGACAAAGGCATTTCCCCCCTGCCCTTTTCTGCAGCTCATCACAAGGTATTTGGAGGTGTTTGCAACGATCATATGGACAAGGTTCATTAAAAAAAAGTGGAGGCTCAGTGAAATCTTCATCATCTTCATCACTATCATCATCATAGTCAACATGCTCCGTTAGGTACAGAAGGTGTTCCTGTGTTTTCTGACTCCGTGTTACGTCAATCATTCGCTGTACAGTTGTTTCATTGTTCATCCCTTCTGGTGCATCTGTGGTGGGAAGGCTCGTCTCACTACTCCATAGCAGAGTACCATTGCTCTCCTCTGGGGTTGTATTTTTTTCAAGCGGCAAACCTGTGATGGTTACACAAAGTTGGAATAGAAGGAAAAGTAGAGACTGTAGTGGAGAGCTATGTAGAGACATGATGGCTGCACAGTTCTGAAATATAAGCAAAGACTGAAGAACGAATAATAAAGAATGACAAAATAAGAAAAAAAACAGAAATCTTAGTTATTACATTGCTCTTCTAAAAATACAAACTAAAATATCTGAATATAGATGTAAAAAATGTATACAATATACAGTACAATTTATAAATGAACTGCATCTAGTAATGTCACAAGGTGGAATAACTACTATAGTTTATAGCTCAAATGTATGGTATCACTGGCTAGTTTTCAATCAAAGCAATACCTAGAATTCATAAAGGTCCAAAGAAAAACAAGGGATGGTCCCTATTACTTAATTAACAGTAACCTGAACACCAATTCAGACAACATAATGTCCTATACTGGAGCAGAAACCAATATGTTACATATCAGATCTGCACGAAGGTAAACCTGCATAGTAGATCTAGACAGCAGATAGTCTCCATAGTATTTTTTCCTACAAAAAGGAGTAACATCTGAGTAGACCGTCTCAATTTATGAAACCCATAACACTTGCTGTGGCTGCTACAGTTATAGTTACTACCAGGTGTTAAACTTTCATGCTCGACATGCTTGGCTGGCCAGTTCAGGACAGCAAAATGTATTGACTATCATGCAGTTTCAGCATTTTTTGAAATGAGGATAAAAAAGACATATATAAACATAACATTTGCAAAATCTTCCTTGTGTAATAGAGAATTCAGTGTTATTGTAAAGTTCTGCAAAATGTGACCTTTGGGCTAATTGGCTGATTATAGATGCATGTGTTACATGGGGCTCTTATACAAGTATTAAGTTGTATTGTATTACATTTTGCGGTTATGGAGTGGTTCGGATGTTTTTGCCACAGACCCACCTCCTTGATTTAGGCACCATGATGAGGGTCCTGTGAAAGGACCCCTATAAACATAGTGAATGGTCTCCCACAAGCAAATACAATTGTATATAAAGTAAATCCCCTTCACCAGTTTTGTTTCTAAATATTAAATAAGTTGTAGCTTACCTTGCTATCTTTAGATATAATATATTGCAGTATTTCCTAATATCCTTTGTAGATTTCTTTTTTGTAAATCCTCTGCTGTAGCGTTTCTTTAACTTGCAGATATTGAACTTTGTAATAAAATACAATCTTATGTTGACACAGTTTTTCTCTTTGCATAAGACCTTATGTCTATTGCACTTGGTCACATACTCTGACTCTTTATAATCCACGGGACTGTGATGTCACCTAACTTACCTCTGAATCACCGACTGTGTATGTGGGAGTAATAAAGGGAGGAGAGACAGTCACAGAAGTAAATCAACGGGGAGCTCAGAGGACTGTTAGAAGCTGCATCACTAAAATATTCTTTCCAGATGTTTGATACAGTGTGGGAATCCTAGCTTCCTAGCATAAGATGTGAACCACAGACTTTATTTATAGAGGGCGTGTTGCTAGGAATTTTTCCCTAAAAGGCTATTATGTGTAATAAATCACTATGTTCTGAAATGTGAAGCATTTAGATTATGAGTAGTGAGTATAACTATCCAAGAATGTAACACTGGATTACTGAGAAACCATGTTCACACATTGAGGATTGAGAATCTGTTAAAATTCAACTGGCAAAGCAAGTGAATGAGGTATGTTACAGCTCCAAAGACTAGCTCCCTTAAATTATAATGTGGGTAATCCAAGTGCAGGTCTATTGCCCAGTCCCCAACAGAAATCTGAGTCTCATCCTTGAATTTTCTATAAAATGTATCTCATAATAGGTAATTTCTTATTATTAAGAGGAATCATGAAGGCTAAAATTAAAATAAATTAAATCAAGCTAAAGGGAAGAGAGCTAGGACTTCAGGACCAGGGCCGCCATAAGAAATTTTGGGGCCCCATACAGCTGGACCGTCCTTTAGTGTTAGGGCCACCTCCTTTAGTGTTAGGGCCGCCTCCTTCAGTGTTAGGGCCCCCTCCTTCAGTGTTAGGGCCCCTCCTGTATTGTTTGGGCCACCACCCCCCGGTAGCTAATTAATCACCTTTCCGCGCTCCCCCAGCATCTCCGTCTACTACCGGCCCCAAGCATGCTGGTTAAAATGACAGTAAGCTCGGCAGGTGGCACGGTGGCATCACTTCCGCCACGCCACCTGCAGAGCTATGTACGGCAGGGGCAGGAAGCGCATAGCATTCCCTGCCCTGCCATTCATCTTAATTGTATGCGCGTCGCAAGGACGTGCATACAATTAAGACAGCCTCTGTGAAGCAAGGGGACAGAGCTTGCCATCGGCGGCTGTCCCCCGGCTTCACAGACTGACCAGGCCACGTAGAGCAGTACCAGTTGTACTGGCCTAACGGCGGCCCTGTTTGGGACCCACTGTTATTTGTAGCATTCCTTAAAGTCAAATCCAACCCCCCAACGAGGCTTGAAAAATGTGCAGGGCAGGGATCGCGCTTGGTCTGACGATGCTGTAACTGTAGCTCAAAAGGGATCAGGGTCTTTGTTAGAGAAAAGGCATCATGAAGTTGTGTGGAGAGTTACGAGCCATAAATGTTCCACTGATATTCAAATATTTTCAAATATACCCAAAGACAGGTGCAATGACATCAGCAGCACTTAGTGGATGTAGCATTCCTTGAAGTCACATCCAACCCACCAAAGTGCCTTGAAACATAACTAATAGTTTAAAAGCCAAGCCAGTTATCCATCTTCAGGCAGTTATTTTCAGGTGTTAGCCCCTCTTTAGCTATGAGCAGAGTTCTTAGTGGCTAGATAAGGCGCTGTAGATGTAGCTAAAAAGAGGTAATGCACCATTCGGGTAAGGCACCATGAAGTTCTATGGAAACTTACAAACCATGAATGCTCCACTAATATTTAGATGTATTCAAATAAGCTCAAGGGAAGAGAGCTAGAACCCCGACACCACATAGTGGATTTAGGATTCCTATATTCCCATTTGGCCCATCAAAGTACCCGGAAACATGACAAGAGGTTTAAAGTCAAGCTAGTTACCCGTCTGCAGACAGCTTGAACAGGATATGGCTATGGAAATATAGCCTAGGAGTCACAATATGTGCTGCGATCCCCATTTTAGACCACGGACTTGCTCGTGTCGGCCCCTCCACTCCAGGCACCCTATCCTGCTCCACTCTCATCTGCTGCCTGTGACCAGCATGTGCACACTCCCTTACTATGGTGTGTGCATGCTGGCTCTTGAAGATTTAAAGGGCCAGCGCATCATTGCCCTCCAATGGCTGGTCACATCCTGCTTCTTAAGGAACTTCCTTCCTCTGCTCCCTGCCAGATTGTTGGTGCTCTCTGGTGTTCTTGTGCTAGAAATTGCTCCATTGCCTGTGTTCTGTGATTCCTGGTTCTGACCACTGCTATTGGACTTCTGACTATGCCTTGCCTGCCCTGACCTCTCTGCCTGTGACCCAAGTATACCTTTGGCTGCTCCTAGTGTACCTCATTTGGCACTTCGTCTCTCATCACAGGTGGCCACATCAGGCGTAGCGACCTGGGAGTCCCCAGAATCCAAGCCCATCCTGTTTTGTGGTGGGCTCTGCTGAATACCAGGGGGTTCCTTAGACTCTGTTCCCAGGCATGGCCAGTGTCAACTGTCGTGGTGACCCCTGGAATCCACCACCTGCATCCGTAACAGTCCCGCCAATGTGCCTCTGACGAACATCCATCACATCCCGGACATGATGCTACAGACTTCGCCAGACTTGGAAGAAGAGGGGGCTTTAAGGGAGGAGAACTCTCACGATGTACACAGTGGTTCCTGTTCCAGACCATGGAAGCGCTCGTGTCACCAATTCCACTCCGGCCACCATGCTATCAGATACTCATCTCTCCTTGCTCCTGCTCCGCCTAAAGGGCGAGTGCATCATTTTCCTCCAATGGCTCATAACCTACTGCTTCTTAAGAAACTTCCGTCCTCTGCTACTTGGCAGATTGTTAGTGCTCCCTGGCGTTCCTGCGATAGAGTTTGCCTAATTGCCTATGTTCTGTGATTCCTGTTTGTGACCACTGCTATTGGATGCTTTTGCCTGCCTTGACCTCCCTGCCTGTGACCTGGTTCAACTATGCCAGCTCCTAATGTACCTCATTTGGTTATTCGGTAGTCACCATGAGTGGCCTTGTCAGAGGTAGCGACCTGCAGGTCCCCCACATCCAAATCTACCCCACCACGGTGGCAGGCTCTCGTGAATACCGGGGGCTCCTCGGATTCCATTGCCCGGCATTAGTCAGTGTTACCTCTCGTGGTGATCCAGCGAATCCACCACATACATCCATAACACCAGGGAGTCTCTCATACCACAAAGATTTTTTGTATCTGTTTTGTAAATTTTGTTTCCAAAATTATATTCTACTGTGGTCAATTAACTTGTTGCTTCACAGTGTTATGATGGTAGTTCCCTAACGGCCACTACAATATGGTTCTTTAATATAGAGAACAAAACAAGTTGCAAATAAGGGTCTTTAGAGGGTTTTAGAGGGTTTTGCCATCTTACAAGCTCCCTTCTGAGACCAGTTCGTAGTGAGCCGGTTGCACCTGTGCATCTCTCTGTTCTTTTATTATGGGAGTTCCAAATTTAACCAAAACTCCAATAGCCATGAATGCGGGAGAGTTTTCCATTATTTGAGGTCAACTTGTAGCTACAGGTTAGCCTCACAATGGATTTTGTCAGATAGCAAAATGCCTTCAACACACAGTTCGCACCTTCTTTTTGCCATCAGTTTGAGAGCATTGAAAATAAAACAGAACACGTCAGCTGATCCATAAGAACTAGAGTACATCCACATAGCATGGGTTTTTTACTGGATTTTTAGACAGTTTTCGGGTTTGAAAACCATCTGAAAATTGACTGTCAACCCTACCCAAAGAATATAATAGAAAATCCGGCCAGTAGTCTAAACTGCATGGGTTTTCTACTGGGCGGATTTACACACAACTGGCATTGCAATAAACCCGGGTGGTTTTCTGGTGGAAGGTGTGCTTTTCAATGGTTAAGGGGACGGGTAAATCCACAACCTGTGGACAAAACCATCCCCTCAAACCTTTCAAAAGACGATAAAATACCAGTCAGAATCTGCCTGGCATTTTACAACTGCCGTATAGAACTACCCTTACTTCAGAAATATTAACTGGCCTCCCTCTTTAAATGTTACATTACCGATATAGGTGTTTTGACCTATTACCTATTAGGATCTACTTTTTTTTCTAATGGACTTAATTAATTATTTTTATTTGTGCTTCAGGTCTCTCTAGTCTATTTGGCCACTAGGGGCATAATCGCTTGTACACTATTCTGCAATCCATAGAAAACCATAGTAGCAGACAATTATGGCTAGTAATAAGAGAACTGATATGGCAGGCCAAGGCATTATTATTAGGGCTACATCTGCCATGACCACCGGTCAACATCCAGCGATCATGTTGTGGTGGAGGTGGGGGGGGGGTGACTGGGAGGACTCAGTGCCCCTTACCTGTACAACCAGCCAGCACCCACCATTTATGGAACAAACTTAGCTTGTGAACCTACTCTATATTTACTCTACTGTACTTTTTATCTAACCTACTCTATATCTCCTGACACAGGGGCACCATCAGGGCAGTATTAGCAGTACTCCTGTCAGGGCCCCTAATCAAATATCGTAAAGAAAAAGGGGTCCACTGCTATGGTGTAAGATAGAAACTGATAATGGGCAGAGGGAACAGGTGCTTCAGCTGTATTGAGCCCTAAAGTTTTTCTTGGCGGCCTTGGTATGATGTAAATGTGTGTAATATGTTGGCAAGAGAATAATAGGTGCAGCTCTGAAGACAGTTTACATGTAATTAATTTAAGCAAGGAAAAAAGACATTTAAAACATGTAGAAAACTTGATTCAAACTTTTCAAAAAATATAGATGCCTGCAAAACTCGGCATATTGGCATAACAGACAACACAATACACTAATTAAGTTCATGTAAAAAGCCTTACGCGTTTTGGCTAAGGATGTATTCTTAATCGTAGTCTACATAAGGTTACATCCTTATCCAAAACGCGTCAGTCCATTGTTTTCTTACCTGCACTAAATTAGTGTATTGTGTTGTCTGTTATGCCAATATGCTGAGTTTTGTAGGCATTTATATTTTTTAACAAGTTTGAATAAAGTTTTCTCCATGTTTTAAATGAGCCTGTTAGGTACATTGGAGGAAGCTGGCGTTACTCTTTCCTCTATGGATGGAATCAGAGTGTGGCCTCCACCTGGCCGTGCCGCCACAGATGATACCCCTGTTGGATTTGGGTGAGCGAACTTTTTGCTTTCTTCTGTTAATTTAAGCAAGGGGTGCATTAAGGACATCAACTTATTTATCTAGAATGCTTGTAATATATAGGGATGTTTCCAGTGAAGTTTTCCTTTCTGTTATGTAATTTGGTCTGTTTATTGTGAAATGTTGTGATAAGGATGTATGCTCGAGTTTACCACACATTTTCTTATGAAGCATTGCTCCATAGTATATACACTCACCGGCCACTTTATTAGGTACACCTGTCCAACTGCTCGTTAACACTTAATTTCTAATCAGCCAATCACATGGCGGCAACTCAGTGAATTTAGGCATGTAGACATGGTCAAGACAATCTCCTGCAGTTCAAACCGAGCATCAGTATGGGGAAGAAAGGTGATTTGAGTGCCTTTGAACGTGGCATGGTTGTTGGGTGCCAGAAGGGCTGGTCTGAGTATTTCAGAAACTGCTGATCTCCTGGGATTTTCACGCACAACCATCTCTAGGGTTTACAGAGAATGGTCTGAAAAAGAAAAAACATCCAGGTGAGCGGCAGTCTGTGGGCGGAAATGCCTTGTTGATGCCAGAGGTCAAAGGGGAATGGGCAGACTGGTTCGAGCTGATAGAAAGAGGCAACAGTGACTCAAATAGCCACCCGTAACAACCAAGGTAGGCAGAAGAGCATCTCTGAACGCACAGTCTGGCGAACTTTGAGGCAGATGGGCTACAGCAGCAGAAGACCACACCGGGTGCCACTCCTTTCAGCTAAGAACAGGAAACTGAGGCTCCAATTTGCCCAAGCTCATCGAAATTGGACAGTAGAAGATTGGAAAAAAAACGTTGCCTGGTCTGATGAGTCTCGATTTCTGCTGCGACATTCGGATGGTAGGGTCAGAATTTGGCATCAACAACATGAAAGCATGGATCCATCCTGCCTTGTATCAACGGTTCAGGCTGGTGGTGGTGGTGTCATGGTGTGGGGAATATTTTCTTGGCACTCTTTGGGCCCCTTGGTACCAATTGATCATCGTTGCAACACCTTGTGGAATCTATGCCATGAAGAATTGAGGCAGTTCTGAAGGCAAAAGGGGGTCCAACCCGTTACTAGCATGGTGTACCTAATAAAGTGGCCGGTGAGTGTATATACATATATTGAGATATCATGTATATTGTCTATAGTATAACCAGGCGTATAAGGCCTAAAGCAACACTTGTAATAGTAATAATTGAAAACCTATGTATCTGAACATTTAGAATTGCTGCAGACAGGCTCAGACTGACCCACAGGGCGACAGGGTAACCTCCTGGTGGGCTCTTAAGCATGACAGATCTGAAGTTGCTTTTCGATTGCATATGCAACCTTGGGAGAGGCAGAAAAGCAGAGAAAAAAAGGCAAAACACAAGAGGCAGAGTATAAGTGGCATGTACAGCTCCCAGAATCGACTCCACAGGTGGACCCCCTAGATACAACTCTGCTGGTGGCCTTACGCACCTCAGTCTGATACTGGCTGCAGCTGCAAATAAGTTGACAATTGTAACTAAGGCTTTATTTTGTTCTGCTGTGAATTTTATCAGTGTTATTGTTTTGCACTCACATTGACTATTATCTTTGTATGTTCATTTGTACACTTGTATAATACTGCTTATTCCAATGTTCTTATGTTGGAAAATTCCACTTCCTGTCTACAGTCCAAGAGCTAAAACCTATGGCATTAGGGTGGAGTAGTGGATGGGAAAGTTTTCTTATTCCAGTGCTGATGTAGAGTTCGGAGGCTGCTAAACATGTGCTGGGACTCAGGGGCAGGAAGTGTGGTCACTAGTTCCCAATATGAAATATTCCAGTTTACAGGAGGGGGCAGTGAATGAATCCATGGAATCTGAGGGTTGGAATACATTAGGGATTGGGGAAAGTGAGGGTTAAAGAAAGGGAAAAAATCTGTTGTCTAAGCAGGGATGGGATTACCAGAGCAGGAAGAGGGATCACTGTTATAAATAGACAAAGATGAAAAGTAGACAGAAAGTCTAACATGACAACCATACAGGGAAGGACTGACTTAGACACACAACTATGTGTAGTTTAAAACACACAGTGAACTGAGGAATCAATGATCAAATATGTGTCACAATAAGGCAAATGTAATATCCAATTTATTGCTTAACCATAACCATCTAGACTTAGTGTCTCCATCTTTCATGCCCCTGGTCTTATCTTCACCATTACATTATGTCTCCAGCTTACCATCATCTCTAAGGGCTTAGTGATCATTTATTCCTACTGACATAATCATATAGTGTATGATTTTTATAGATAGCATCCATGTCTCACAGAGATCAATGGGAATATATTAGTAGATTTGTCACCCATAAAGGAAGCATAAAGAGTAATTTTACAATGAACATTCTTCCATTCAAAAACAAGAAATCTCTTGTTAAAGAGAACCTGTCACATAAATTATGCCCCCCTTGCTGGGGACAGAACAAGCTAGTGTCAGACCTGCTGTTCCCAGCGCTGTGTCCCTTATTCTGTAAGATGCTGTTGTTTTCGAGTATTTAGTGCTCAAATCTGCAGTTTTCAGCCAGAAAAGAGTCATTCAAAGAGTCAGTTTTTTTCAAACCCCACCCAGCTAAGGCTAGCCCCGCCCACCTCAAATGATAAACCTATTAAACAACAACCTTCCCAATATTTTGGAATTATAAGCCAAAACTACTATCCCACAAAAGATGGTGTTGTCCTATGGCTGGGACAACACCATCCCAGAACACACGGGGTATACTCACCCTGAGAGGAACACCTGTCCTGTAGTTGTCCAGGAGACCTTTCCTGGACATATGGAAATTTGTATATGCCTATGGTATGTGATTATTGGATCTTGAAAAATGTTATGATATAAACAAAAATTTGGACCCCACTGATGAGTCCTTATAAGGATGAGAAGCGTTTGGGGATGGTAATGTTGATATAATTATACCAAGCATAATTCGTCTTTTACACTATCTTTATTGCACTGGTGTGATTCGTACTTACACCAGTGTATTCGTATTTCATGTATATGAATAGAGGTTCTTAAACAGGTTCTTACCAGGGGATTGTCTACAGGTTGCGGGGTCGCTCTTTCGGGGGCGGGTTCCCCGCTTGGGACATATCTCCTGGTTTTGCAGGAAGGTGATTTAATTATGATTATATGTAGTCTATTTGATTTCTAAATACTTTTTAGAGAAAATGTTATAAATAAAAGTTAAGTATTAAGTAGGAATTATCTTTTGTGGGATAGTAGTGATAAACCTATTACTTTGAATAGACAGAAAATGTGACTAACGGTCAGTGGGCGGTGCTAGGCTTTGGTGGGCGGGGCTAACAATAGCTCATGAATAAGATTTGAGCATTAAATGTTCTAAAACTACAGCATCTTACAGAATAAGCCTTTTGGGGCATTTTTTTAAACCTCAAAAAACAGTTTTTTTTAAGTGAGGATAGTCTTACAATCAGTGGCGAGTCTAAAAGTGTAAAGCTGTGTCCTCTGCATAAAAATTGAAATATTACATGACACTAATTCAATACTGGAAACTGCTAATTGCAGCAGCTCTCAGATCTGACTAATTTGTTGCTCACCTAGGACATTTGAAGAAGGGTTGTCCTAATGGAACAACCCCTTTAAAACAAATGGTCACGGATAGAAGATGTACATATTACAAAGAAACTGTCAGGTGTTCTGACATGTTTCAAGGCTGTTTTTTTTTTATATATATTAGTTTTTTAATACAAAGAAAGACTGATACCAAAAGTTCCTATACCTTCCTGTAGGGTCAGTTTTATGTTAGGTAGTATGAGCTATTATTCCAGAGGTCTTTTAAGCCAGATTAACGCTTTAATGGAAAATGATATAATTCAGTGTCAATGTTAAAGAGAACCTGTCACATAGTTTATGCCCCCCTTGCCGAGAACAGCACAAGCTAGTGTCAGACCTGCTGTTTCCAGCACTCGGTCCCTTATTCTGTAAGATGCTGTAGTTTTCGAGTATTTAGTGCTCAAATCTGCAGTTTTCAGCCAGAAAAGAGTCATTCAAAGAGTCTTTTTTTTTCAAACCCCGCCCATCTGAGGCTAGCCCCGCCCACCTCAACTGATAAACCTATTACTTTGAATGGTAGAAACATGTTAATAACTATCAGTGGGCGGGGATAGACTTTGGTGGGTGGGGCTAACACCTGCTCATGAATAAGATTTGAGAGGTAAATGCTCAAACTGTTGCATCTTACAGAATAAGGAACACAGCGCTGGAAACAGCATGTCTGTCACTAGCTTGTGCTGTCCTCAGCAAAGGGGGCCTAACCTATGTGACCCTTCAAGGGTGTGTGGAGCTGACCCCTGCATTGAGCCCAATTCATATCCTTGAGGTGCCATCTGCAAAATAGCTGTGATCACAGCCATCTAACCACTCAACACAACTGCAACATATAAATTGTTAGGAAAGGGTGCTGCCTCTCCCCGACGCCCAATTACCCCACTACTGCAGTACAATCACAATGTCCTTAGTTACCATGGCATCAGGGGCTTAGTGAAGACCTCCAGGTCCATTAGGCGTGTCCCCACGGCACGGGTTTTCAGCCGGTTTTTCAGGCGGTTTGGGTTTTACAGACCGTCTGAAAAACTGGCCAAAAATGAGTACAATGGTGCTCTATGGAAAACCAGTGCAGCCTTACTATGCTTATATGACAAGGTATAATAGATAATCATTAAAATGACTATATACTGCATCACATAAGTACTGCAGTACATAATACAAGCATTCAAGCATTTGCATGTTCAAGTCCCCTAGGGAAACTAAGACTTAGATGAAAAAAAAGTAAAACATTGTTTATCAAAAACATTTAAAAATATTAAAAGTTCAAAAAACCCTTTTCCTACTTATCATAAAAAAACAAAAAAAATAACATAAATGATATACTATAGTTGCATCTGTAAAAGTTCAGTCTAAAATAGCATTATGTTATTTATGCCGCACAGTGAACGCCATAAAAGAACAGAATGCCAGAATTGTGTTTTTTTTGGTCATACTGTCTTCCAATATAAACTAAAAAGTCACCTGTACTCCAAACTGGTACCAATAAAAACTACATTTCACCCCAACCACCCAAAAAAAAAATAAGCCATAACTTAGGTTTAACAGCAGAAAAATATAAAGTTATTGGTTTCATAAAATGGCACTGCAAATTGAAAAAAAATATTTTTATTTATTCAAAAGTAGTGAAACTATAGTAATTTGGTATCATTAGAATCATAATAACAAGAAGAATAAAGATAAGATGTCATTTATACAACACTGTAAAAATAGACCCTTCCCCCAATAAATTACACCATTTTGTTTTTTCCCCAGTTCCACTCCGTACAGACTTTTTTCATCCCTCTATACATTATATGGTGCATTAAACTGTAACGCTATAAATATAACTCGTCCTGCAAAAAATACATATTAACATACCCTTACTAAAGACTTTCAATAACAGTTCTAAAGCCTCTCTTAAAAATCAGCATTTTGCCTTCGCTCTGAAAAAATGGCAAATGAAACTGAGTGGTGAACTGATCAAACAGAGTTACACAGTATATACTTAGTAGATGAGAAATAGACACATGTCCGTCAAGTTCAACCAAGGCCAGAAACAAGTAGATGAAGGGAAGGGGTACAGTCAGGGCCCCATCAGAAATTTCAGAAGTGTCTGGGCCCCCCTACGCCAATCCTTCCGTAGATAGGGGCCCCCTGTAGGTAGGTTAGTAGTTAGGGGCCCCCAGTAGGTAGATATGTAGATAGGGCTCCTGGTAGGTAGGTACTCACTTCTCCACGCTTGCCAGGCGTGTCCGTCTGCTTTTGGCCCCAAGCCTGGTTCTTTAGGCTTGGGTCCTAGGCCAGGAACAGCAGAGGAGGCGCAATGATGTCATTTCATCACGCCACCTGCAAAGAGACATACGGCAGGGACAGGGAGCGTACAGCTCTCTCTACTCCACCATACATTTCACTTGTATGTGCATCACATATGTGCATATATTTTTATTTTTTTTGCTACAATTTGGCTCCCAAAACAAAGGCATGTTTCTGAGACCACATCAAAGCCAGTAGCATTCTTTTGTTGGACGTTGAATGGCACAAGCATCTACTGAGTCTTAAATTTATTCGGTCATGGGATTGAATATGTAAATAATGGTGAAGAAAACAGTAAAGAAAAATAATTGATTAAGATTAATAATATATTTTATAATACAAAGGAAAAAATTTGAAAAGCACAATACACCATACGTACAAATACACATATATTTATCTAAAATGTAGCTTTACAACCCCAACCCAGGCTGAGTCTTCAACATAAGTTGAAAAGTTTGTTCAACATAAATTTTTTTCCCTTCATTTCATGTTTTTTCTTTAGAAATGAAAAGATGGAAATAAGTCATCACTTTGGGGGGACATGTCTAGCAACCAATCAGCTTTCCCCTTTCATTTCATATAGAGCGCTGAAAAAATGAAAGCAACGCTCTGATTGGTTGCTATGGGCAACAAGAAAAGTCTTAGACCAAGACAGTTTTCAGACATGTCCCCCTTTGTCTTGATTTGCAAATGCAATGGAGGTTCTGTTTGGAACCTCTGTCACATCTTCCATCTAGAATTACGCAAAAAATTGCGCAGCAAGCTATGCTATCTTTTTCTGTGTAAGGCTATGTTCAAATGGCTTAATTGCGGGACGTATTTCGCAATTACGCCTTGTGTACGGGGGCGGGGCGGGAGCGGGGTGAGGGAGTCGGCAGCCCGCTGGCCCCATAGACATGCATTATTTTCGGCGCGTATGCGCCGTGAATAAATTGACATGTCACTTCTCTCCCCGCTCGCTGTATTGTGCGAGCAGGGAGAGGAGACATAATCCATAGTTCTCTATGAGAACTGTGGATTACCGTAATGACTGGGACGTATCTCGCCCCGCATGTAGCACAGTACGGCGTGAAATACGGGGCGAGATACGTCCCAAAATAAGCCGTGTGAACATCGCCTAAGTGTCTGAAACCACAGCAGAAACCTGACAGACTCTTTGTAATTAATAGAGTTTGTGGGTGTCCATTTTCAACGGATCCATAGGCGTCCATTTTCATCTCTGCTATGGAGGTTCCAAATGGAACCATCGACGCAGATGTGAACCAAGCCTTACATCTAAACTCATTGATGTTTCGCTCATTCGTCATTCAAAAAATCTGCTGCAATATTGTGACTGGAGAGCAGCTTTTTACATAGTTACATAGCACAGCTGAAATATGTCCATCAAATTTGACAAAGGAAGGGAGAGGATGAGAATGAAGGGAAAGATCTTCTTAAAACAATTAAACCATACAATAATAGAAAAAACCTTAGATGCATTGATACGTATAATGCTTGGGCGATTTAATATTGTCATAATTACTAACTGATGATAAAATAAGCTTTTTTCTAACTTTTGGAGTTGTTTTTTTAAAAACATAATTATTATATATACACATAATCTTGGTTATCATTTTCTATGTTTGAAAGGTGACTACACATGTTAGAATAAAAACATTCAAACCGCCAATTTATTAATTAGCAATAAACAGTAATGCTAGTTAATTGAAACAAGTTTCTGTTATTTCACAGTCATGGGCTTTAACAGGGTGTGTCTAAATAGTAATGAGTCAGTTGGTCAATTTGCCAAATGTCGGCAATGCAGTTTAGTGAGTGCAGCGATGTGTCGACAGCAAGTGCCCCCAAGGGGTATGTCAGCAGAAGGTAAAAGTCTAAATATGGTTCTGGAGGTAGCTGATTCAGTATTGCATCAATTGGTACTTCCATACTAAAGATGTAATCATATTATAGAATGACCTAAGAAATACAAGCGATTCTAATTTACTCCCTAGACCTGTTTTATGCCATGAAGGAATATGTACAGTCTGGTAAGGAGAACAAGTTTACAGGTATAGGAGGATGTAATCACAATAAATCGATAAAGACATTGCTGATTACCATCGAGGTTATAATATTACTTCTAGATGGTGTTTGGTGCTAGTTATGAGCTGCAGTTAGTAATTGTACTTATTTTCATTAATACACTCAAATATTTCCTCAGTTCCATACAAAACTTAATTAAAGGGGTTGTTTGTGTGTGTGAACCCATGTTAAAAGAGTGGATTCTACATTCTGAATGCATCTAGAGACAGCGCTCAGCTGTTTCCATTAGTGTCATACTTTAATTTGAGCTACAGAGTGTATGTCTGAACACTGCTCCCTTCTATGTCCTCCTTGCCATGGTCTGGCAGCAGAGGATATGGGATCCACTAAGTTGGCAATCAGTTGAACCACAGTCCCTCCTGTGTCAGGGAGCCCCTGAAAGAGAAAGCAGGATGAAAAGCAGCTTTCTTTTAGCAAATACAAGGATAATTAGAGTGGAGCAAAGCTACCTGGCTGGGGATGGAAAGTGGAGACTGCAACGATCTTTGTGCCACCAGGAGAGAGCAGGAAGAGAAGGAGATTTCCTCCCAGAGGAGAACCTGAAGGCAGATTTGTGTTATAGAAGCTGTGTGTGTGGGAGAAGAGGGAGTCTCCTTGCTCACTAGAGAGACCTACAAAAAAGAGGAACCCACAAGTAATGTTCAGTGCCCACCAACAGGGCTACCATCAGAAATGTAAGGGCTCCATACAGTTGACGCATCTGAGCCCCCCAACCCAATCCTTCACCCCATCTCACCAGCACTGCCGGACCTTTGTCTGATGAGTTGATCACTTTTGCTTTTCTTCTATATCCGGTCCTGACCACCATGACAAATTCTCCCGCCCAACACTCATCTCTGCAGAATTTACAACACAAATATCTGAGACTCTTCCCTTTTCTATCATTTTCACATCTGTGTCACCCCCATCTCCTCACTATGTACAAACTCCCCATCCATAGTGCCCCTAGTGGTCATAATTTTACCCCCTTAGTGCCCTGGTGGTTAGGTAGGTAGATCCCTGGTAGTTATTTATATAGGCCCCCTTGGTAGGCAGGTATATAGGGCCTCCAGAAGGTAGCAATCAGCATAGGCGGCATGAGTGTCATCATGCTGCCTGCCTGGTCTGATGATGTCACGCCGCCTGTTCCGGGAAGATGACAGCGGGAAGAGCAGCGAGAGCCTCATGGGAGCAGGAGAGAGGTGAGTACTATTTTTTTGTATGTTTTTTTTTTTTTACGAAGACCTGGAACCCCTTCTTTAACCTGCCTATGGAGACATTTACCTGCCTATGGGGAACTATACTGCCTATGGGGGACATTTACTTGCCTATGTGGAATTATACTGCCTATGGGGGACCTATATCTGCCTATACTGATTGTGGGGGACCTATGCCTGCATATACTGACTTTGGAAGACCTATGCCTGCATATACTGACTATGGAAGATCTATGCCTGCATATACTGACTATGGTGGACCTATGACTGCCTACACTGACTATGGGGGACCTATGCCTACACTACAAATTATGGGGGACCTATACCTGCCTACCATACAGACTAATATGAGGGATGTATACCTGCCTACCATGCAGACTATGGCGGATCTATACCTGCCTACCCTACAGACTATGGGGGATCTATGTCACATAGGTAAAGAAAAAAAGGTGCTGACCCATATATGTTGAAATTCAAAGTATGTTTACTAGACTAAGGGCCCCCCGGTAGGTACTCACTTCTCCACACTCCGTCTGTTCTCGGCCCCAGGCCTGGTTCTTTAGGCTTGGGTCTAGGACAGGAAGCAGCGCAGGTCACTTCATTGTGTCACGTCACTTCATCACGCTGCCTGCACAGCATCACACGTCTGGAGCAGGGAGCGCATAGCTCTCTCTGTCCCACCATTCATCTTAATTGTATGCTCATCATCTGCGGCCTGTGATACAAAGGGGCGGTATATACCAGTGGCCGTGGGTCACCCCATGTCTCACAGTATGGCAGGGCCCCGTGCGGAAGTAGCGGCTGTACAGCCGTAATGGCGGCCCTGTCCAACAAAAGTGCATTTCGCAAATTTTTCCTGATGGACTGGTGTAAATATGCCGTGGCCTTAGTGAAGTTGGTTAATACAGACTAACATGGGGAGACTGAAGTGATGGTCTGTATAAGAGGGGTCTTGTGACCAAGATTTTGAAACTGGCTATGCTTCTACAGCATGAGTGGGTTATCCACATGTGTGTAATGTATAATGTGTGATTATGCTAGGCATTATAATAGATCTGATTGCTCCTGTCCATTGTTTGATGAGCACTAGGGGTATAACTAGAATTCATAGGGCTCCATAGCAACATGAGATTGGGCCCCCAACACCTAATGTGCAACATAAGTAGCAATAACACTGGGGAACACTCATTTTGGTGACTTAAAAGTTGGAACCATTTTTTGAGTATGTTTGGGGCGCCAATTCTGAAAATTACCCCCGTTTTCCCCTATCAGCTCTAGTTTTGGAGATCCAGCATTTCCACCTTACCAAGTATGTGATGCTAATAGTAGTGGTCAAACGATATTGTACTTAAGTAATGTTGGAAATTCACGTGAAATAAAAAAGACATAGATTTCAGAAAATTTAAAGAACATATTACATATTTATACACAAATGATTCACAAGAATAATGTAGAATCATGTAATCAACATCTTATAAACTAGAGCTGCTAGAACAAAAGTATGAGATTTTTGTACTCAGCAGCACTCAAGTACCCAGAATAAGGTCAAATGGCGACATCTATGAATTTGCATGCACCCTTTTTTTTACTTGGCACTGACACACCGGTTCTAAATAGATATAGGGGAGTGTATAATACGACAGTATGAACGAAAGTGTTATGCGCCAAACATTTGGGCGCATAAAGGGTAATGTCCCAAACTTTGAAAGGGCATAATTTGGAATGCCCAAACTTTAATTTTTAACCGGGGCATTTTGGGAGGGGAAAAGAATAGATTTTTTTTAGTAAGACCAGAATGAGTTATTCTTTTGGTATGAGATAAATGATTCGCTATTTCAAGCTTGCATTTCTTTTTTTTCTAAATTAAGTTAGGAACCCATCTTGAAATCGGGAGAAGTAGCAACTTGCAACCCAAGTAGAATAAAACAAAAGTTTTTTTAAAGAAAACTAAAGAGGGGGTAAAAAAACTTTCTATGAAAAAAACCAAAAAATGATTTGGGTTAAAACCCCAAAACTAGTAATTAACTGATTTTTTTTTTAAAGAAATTTATTTTTGCATTTTGGGGGCTCCAAAAAAAGTGGGAAAAAGGGGTTTTTGTTAAATAATAAAAAATGGTAGACAGAAGTAGTGGGGATACTGGACAAAAAATTTTTGTTTAAAGGGGTGCAATAAAAATAAACTACTTTTAAACTTTTTTAGTGAACTTTTTGAAAAAAAAGGGTTTCAGTTTCTTTTTCTCCAACAAAAATATTTCCACAGTTATCTTCTAGGGGAATAAAAAACCCAAATTTTCATTTTAGGGACCTTATGTGGGAATAAAACAATTTAGGTCCTACCCAAAACGGATAAAGGCCCAAATAGACCTGACACTCATTCCACCAAAAAAAACACCACCAAGATTAAAAGAAAGTGGGATCGGGGGCAGTGGCTTCTTTCCTGCAATGTTTGTTAACCCAAAAAGCCGGGGCCCACGAGAAGTAAAAAAGGAAAAATGGGCATTCCTGGAGTCTAATTTTTCAGGGGATGGGGTTTAATGTGAAGATCTGGGGGGTCTAAGGCAGTAAAGGAGTTAAAGTCCCCATTCCGCGGGTTTAGTTTTGTGTTGGGGACAATGTAAGAAATGCCTGGGAGTCTAGTGTGATGAAGAGTTTAACACCCCTTGGACGGGGGGGTTTAACTCACCCCCCAGGCTAAAGTCCAGTTTAAAGGGGGTTTGGTAACCGGGGAAAAATTGCCCAGAGCATATATCAAGATGTTGAAACCCCAAATTTCATTTTTTTCATATTGTTGCCCTTTTATTTTTTTTGGGGCTCATTGTTGAAAAAAAATTTTAAACCCAAATTTTTTTTTTTTTTAAGCTTAATAAACCCGTAAAAGGGGATTTGTGTTTGCAAAAACAAATTTTTTTTATTACACAATTTAATATACTATTTAAGATTTTAAATTTGGGAAATTAAAAAGGCAATTTCAAATTTTTATGCCCAATCACAGTGAATTTAAAACAACTGTTAATTTAAAATTCAAAAACCCCCGTTTGGTTTATTATTATAGCGGCCACACTTTCCATTTTGGCTGCCCAGTAGTCCAGCGGATCTTCAAACGGGGGGTTGGCCGAGGCTTTCTAAGAAGGCCACCACCTTTTGGGGTTCATGGCTGCTCCGGGTCCGTTTGGGTGCGGGAAAACTGCCTCCTCACAAGGGGGGGGGAAAGGGGAACTGCTAAACATTTAAATCCAAACTTAGGTTGCTGCTGATGGAGTGGTACTGCCCCTCCCCCCCCCCAACCTTCCCCGAGCAGCCAGGGCCCAGATTACTTGAGCGGGGAAAACCCCCCCCGGGTCAGACTTGGGGCCCGAGAGGGCCCGATCCGAAACATGGCAGGGGCCCCCAAAACTGACTATGGGGGTTTTCCCTATAAAATTTGATTTTGCCCCTCCCTCTCACAGCGGGGAAAAAAAAGCTCCCTTTTGGGACCAGTAGCAGGGTAAAATAGGGTGGAAACCCAGAAGTACCCCCTCTGCCGGATGGTAAACTATTCGGCTGTCACTGGGCCGGGGGAAAATCATATGCGGGGCCATCTGCACAAGGGACTCTGGGGGCCCCCCTGCCTCCATCCCACTTTTATACTCCCACGGTGTTTGGCGGGCCCCATCTCCTCCTTCCCATCCCATCACCTCCTCCACTGCTCCTGCTCCCCTCTCTTGTCACCTGGGTAAAAAACCCACTCTTTTCCCCAGAAAATGTTTACTGCTCCAGTCCTCCCCTCCATTTTCAGTCCCCCCCGGGAAATAAATGGGGGGCCGCGGATTTAGTCCCCAAATGTCTCCAGCCCCCTGCCCAGAAGTTTTTTCAGAAATCTTTTCCCGGGACAAAAAGGGGCATTGGAATAAAGTTTTCATTCTGTAGCCCTGGTGACTGACAAATAATGTCGCCCCTAAAATGGCCCAGAAAAAGGCGGTGTCACCTTTGGCTCCCCACGGGCGAAAACAAATTTTCACAGGGGGGGACCCTGTCCCCCTTTGGACTTCAAAAAACCCTTTAATGCCCTTTTTCTCTTTTCATACAGTCGGCCCCAACATGTCGGGCCCGGGAAATTTCCCAAACCGGGTGGAAAAAACCATATCAGAGTGTGTTGGGGAGGCTTTTTCGCCGCTAAAAACTGGGGGGGGGGTTTGTTCCGGCTGTGTGGGGAAATGGATGAAGTGCATGCCATTCCCTGGCCATTTTTCAGAAGTTTGAAAAATCAGTGGAAGACTTCGGGAAAACCCTTTTCAAAACCCCGATTGAAACATGCGCCATGCGGGGGCCCCATGGACCATCCCTCCTGGGTTGGCAGGGCGGAAAACCAAAGTTCCCCCATTTGTCCGTCACCTTGGGTTCCCATTTGCAGTTGGGCGCGGAAAAAAAGCCACACTTCCCAAATTTTTTGGCCCGCATTTACGCGGAGCAGTTTTCCCTTTCCCCGTGTGAACTTCCCTTCGCCCAGGAAGCCAGGTGTAGAATGCGTTTACACCCCTGTGCCCTACACATGTGGTATGAAGGAGCAAATACTTGTGGAGGCTGAGGGTGGGGGGGGGTGGGGGAGGAGGGGGCGGACAAAGGGGCAGGTTTCCCGCAGTTTGACAAAGTGAGGAGAAAGCGGCGTCCCCCTTTTTCTAAGGGTTTGGGGTTTGGTGTGGGGGGGGGGGGGGCGGAAGCCCATTTACCCGGGGGGGTTTTAAAAGGGCATTACTGGCCCCACGTAGTTTACAGCTCCAAGTTCGCGCTGCCCTGACCTTGGGAAAAAACCGATAAGCTCAAGGGAAAGGGCCCCCCTTCTGTTCTACGTATTTTTTGATGGGCTGGGGACTGCCTTTTTTTGGAAAAAAAAATTACGGCTTGGAAAAACCCATCTCGGGGGCCGGGAAAAGCCATTAGTTTTTCTGAACGGTGCAGTGCCACCATTTGGAAAGGGGGGGGACCCGCAGTACCAACCAAAAATTGGGCAGGGGCACGGTTTACTTCTGTAACCCAAAGGGGGTTGGACGGGATACGTTTTCCTTTGCTATGCTGTCGCCATGAGTAGCAAGGAGCGGGGGGGATCTGGAAACCGGGGGATGATGGCAAAGAGAAACAGCTCAGTTCTGCAGAGGTGATGGAAACCCCTTTACTGGCGCAATGGGATGCGTGCCACTGGGCCTGCTGCTGCGGCGGCAGGATGGACCATCAAACTGAGCCACGGTTCTCCCCGGCCAAGGATGGTGATGCTGCATTTTGTTGAAGCAGGGCCCCTGGTTTCCAACGTTAACCCCCTGGGCCCCCTTCCCCTTTTTTCCCCCAGATTTACATTACCCTATTCGGCTCCTCCGGGGTCCCCTTTGTAAAAAAACGGCCAAAACCGCCGGTATCTGATTTTTCCGCCAACGCTCCGCATAAATTTAAATACTACCGCCGCGCCTCGCGGCCCCTGTGCCGCTACCCTTTTTGGAACCTTTCGTAGGGGTTTTTTACCCCATGCCACTTTGGACCCCCAACCCCACATGCTGCTACCCCGCTGACTCCCGGCCCCCCCACAACCCCCCTTTCTGCCTGGGGGCCCTGCCCGAGCCCAAGCTGACGCCCTCTTTTTCTGACGATGATGAAAACCCTTGCTTCCCCGGCTCCAAAAAAAAAGGGTTCCCGGGTACATCATCATCGATTTGTGTTTCATCGTCACTTTCTGTCCCATCACCCGGTTTTTGGTAGCAGAGGCTGGGCCCCTCACAACATTGGGGCCTCCCATGCCAATTTTCCCCCCCCTTTACTTGCCGCCCATGCAAGAAGCAGGGGGTATTTGGGCCCCATTTCTTTTATGGGCCCAATTGCTGCTGATGCCCCCCTCAAATTGTTTTTATCTTCGCCCGTATATGGGGGCTTTACCCAGACCAAATAGTAATCTCAAACTGGGGGCGAAAAAGGATGGGGCAGAGGGGGGTTTAGGGCTGGGGAGGGCCCCCTGACCCCTTCCCCGGGAAAGCCAAAATAAGGGTTTTTGTCCCGACGTTCCCACCGGGAAATTGGCTGGGGTGTCGATGTCCCCCTGGGGGGAAATTTTAGGGCCTAGTTTAACCAAAACAAGAACCATTGGGGTTCTGGCAACACACGGCCCCCTAGTGGGCACCGGGGAGTTTGGCCTCACCGAGTGACCCGTGCTGCGACGCCCCCCTGCTGTGCTGCGACCTGGGCCTGCTCCAGGAATGTTTGTGCCACTGCCACTCACAGGTGAAGAGCCTGCCCCCTCTCTGTCTGACTACTGTTTGTTCTAAAATGTACAGACACTGTTTGATGAAGATATCTGTATATGATAAATACCACCCTGTATTTGACTCCAAATGAACCCACTAACAAGCTTGGGTAACCTTGGATATAAATTGCGCTCCACAAATGGGCAGGAAAAATTTACTTGTATGTGCCCGTTTAAAAACACTGTGTATTTTACTGAATAAAAAAGCACAAACAGGCTTAATTAACCTTCAGATATGAATTATGCTACAGAATTTCTTCTTTGGTGGTGAAAAAAAATGTTTCTTTTACTGAATACAACTGCAGAAAAATACTTAGTTAACCCTTGGATGTAAATTGCACCAAAGAAATGTGCTGCCAACAATTACCAGCTTTGTAGTGTGTTACAACGGCGTGTATTTTATGGATCACAACAACAGAAAAACTCGCAATTAACCTTCGGATATGAATTATGCTACAGGCAAAATTTCTTCTTTGGCGGTGAAAAAAACCCGTTTCTTTTAGTAACCACAACAACGCTTTATTAACCCCTGGATCTAAATTGTGCAAAAGAAATGAGCAACCAAAAATTAAGTGGTATTTGGATTGTAAAAATGCTGTTTCTTTAACTGAATACAACAGCAACAGGCTTAGATAACCTTTGGATATTCAATGTGCTCAAGAACTGAGCAGATAGCATTAAAATGTATATGCAGCTGAATTCGATGCACACTGGACTTCAGATCCAATACCCTACAAAATCAGAATTAGAACGTAAGAGAAGCAGTCTCTGAGACAAGCTGTGACACCCCCCAAAAATTGCTGTATAAAAGTGAGTTCTTTAGTATGAGATATCACAAGCAGCAGCGCAGCACCTTCCCTGATGAGCACAGTGAGAGTGGTGTAAACTGCCAGAGTCACGCCCGGACTTATATAGTGCGGTGACGTCACAGAATCCCGCCGGTCTCTGATTGGCTTCATCTCTGCACATGTCATGTAGGCGTCAGCCTTTCTTCCTCCCAGACGACTTTGCCCCATGTAACGCCATGTGCTCGCAGCCCTTTTGTCAATTAAAAACACGCTTCGTTCCCGCGAATCACCCCAAACTTCGACTTCGTTCAGAATCAAAGTTTTCCTGAAATTCTAAACAAATTCCACTTCATTAGAATCAATTCGCCCCTCTCTAATGGTAAGCTATAATTGTTTAAAAACAATATCTGGTTAGCACATCCGTTTCAAGAATAAACGTATAGATGCACACTGGTGTGGCAGTCAAAAGCTATGCAAACACAATACAATATCAGCAGCACTATATAGGCACTAAATACGGTCAAAAAAGGACATAAGAATTTCTTGGAACAGCATTTCTGCTACTATGGACTATATGAAAAAATTAGGTTGTTAGTGTACATTTTTGAGCAAAACTGTAAATGCCCACCTACCGCAGCAAGGAGACCCCAATCAGGTGGGAACCTATGCTACATGCTACCTCTCTTGGTGTATGTTCAGATTTCCACATTTCAGGGTTAGAAGCTATAATTGTTAATGATGCTATTAGAGTACATACTACTGTACTTTTTAATCACTTTTTATTCCATCTTTTGAGAGGATGAAGTGAAAAACAACATCAGTTCTGGCATTTTCTTCTAAGGCCTTAACTGTACAGGATAAGATATTTTAGATTACAGCAAAAAAATATATATATATAGTAACTAACCTCTGATTAACTTGATACAAACCTTTGACTATCACACAGTCAAGAGGAAACAAAGTAAAAATTCCTAGTCTTTATTTATTTTACACTAAAAAAACAAGATAGCTGTAAAGGTGGAACTGTGTACAGTGTCTCACAAAACTGAGTACTACTCTCACATTTTTTGTAAAAATCATATTATATCTTTCCATGGCACAACACTGAAAATATGACATTTGATACAATGTAAAGCAGTCAGTGTACACCTTGTATAACAGTGTAAATTTGTTTTTTTCCCCTTAAAATAAGAAGGATTCCATTGGCAACCTGTGAAGCTCTTCATGCCCAAGAGAGTTAAGGCAGTGCTAGAGAATAATGGTGGCCACGCAAAATATTGACACTGGGCACAATTTGTTTATTTTCACTTAGGGGTGCACTCACTTTTGTTACCAGCAATTTAGATATTGACGGCTGTGTGTTGAGTTATTTTGAGCAATACACTACGTGGAAATCCCTAAAGAAGCATTTATGCTATTTATCATACATGAAAAAACTTTGAGACTCTCGGTGAACCGAGAGTCTCAAAGTTTTTTCATGTATGATAGATAGCATAAATGCTTCTTTAGGGATTTCCACATAGTGTATTGCCCTTTTTGCAGTAGTGTGCCGCTGGCGGCGGTCTGTGTGTGTACATGTATAATTACATGTGTGCCGCAGCCCTGCCAGTGGCACCCAGGTTTGCATATGTTTTTTCAGAAACGTTTTTGTGTGCAGAAACATACGTTATACTTGGTGTACATTGATTTTAACCTATATGGGAAGGAAAGGGTGCCTCCATTTTGGGTTTCTGCACCCGCCCACTCTCACAGGCTGTCATAAGAAGTGCAGCTTGCAAGTCTGGTGTGTTTTCTTATTTTTTTCTCTCTGTATAATGGAGGTCGGTTGACCCAGTGAGAGGCCGTGAATTGGCTCTATTGAGAGGTAAGGATAGTGTAGGACTGCCCGATTTTGAGATCACTTTGAAAGTCGTGGGCAGCTTAAACATCTTTTGATCAAAATATGTGAACCGAGAGTCTCAAAGTTTTTTCATGAGTTATTTTGAGGGCACATCAAATTTATACTATATACAAGCTGAACACTGACTACTTTACATTGTATCAAAGTGTCTAATCTTCAGTGTTGTACCATGAAAACATATAATACGATGTTTACAAAAATGTGAGGGGTGTACTCATTTTTGTGAGATACTGTGTATTTCTATATGGATTCAATACAGCAATATAGTGTGTTCCCAGAATTCTGTATATGCCAGTAGAGTTAAAGTGGCATGACAGCTGATGAAAGTTAATAATCAGTTATATGGCGTCAGTAGATAATACAAGCATGTGAAAAAGTCAAAATCACTTGTTATCATAAGGTGCAATGTATGCATATGCTGGAAACAAAAAGATGAATACTATACACTAGGAATAAAAAGTACTATAATATGTGCATGTGCTGCGTGATACACAGATAACTGTTTTCAAGTCCCTATGAATAGAAACAAAATATTGCATGATATGCATGCATTATACTTTACCCAAATGCATGCACTGTTTTCAAAATCCTATAAATAACTGTGGCAAACAAAAGAAAATGTATTTCCCCTTCGTCCTCAGGCAGCACACAATGGGTTAATATCCTCCTCATCCCAGCTAGGACAGAAGGAAAAGAAACAAGTATCAGGTTCAAATAATCCAAGCCTTAATTAGATCCACCTCACCCATATAAGCTCTCCTCAGACAGTGAACAGACATGTTTCTTGTTTTTATCTTCTGTCCCAGCTGGACTTATTATTTTTATTATTATTTTACTATTCACTATTTCTAGGTTTTCTTATTTTACTACAGTGGCACCTGTGCTGGAGACCCAAGAGTTTCTTGGTGCATCTCATCATTCCCCCACTGCTGATCTGCCTAATTGGCCTGGGATCCCAGAGTTTCAGAGTTTCTGGGGCAGCCATGGCCTGTGGATTAAACTCAGCAGAGCTTCCTACAGGGCTGTTAGCCGGACATTGAATGCTCCACACCAGGGGAGAGGCACAGTATCAGAGGGTGGCTTCCTCTGACGGCTTATAATGACGTTTTGTATGTGAACTGCCAGGCTGCGCACTCTCCATTGTGCAAAGGTAAGAGATGAGTTCTCTCATACTTTCAGCTATCTCTGGTAGTATTTGCTGTTAATGTTCCCCTGGGTCAAGGGACTGGCTGCTGTTTTATTCTGTTTTTCTGTGCACTGCCCTGCCACACACACTCCATGGTATAAAGGTAGGAAATTAGTTCTCTCATACCTTAAGATGCTTCTGGTAATTTTTACTGGTCTGTGCTGGTTTGCTCTTCTGGTTCAGAAGATTGGTTCCTGCATACTTATTTTATTTTCTGAAGTCTTATAGCTGATGAGCAGCAGCAAAACATGAGAATAGAAGCTAGAAGTTATGATGCAGGTTCTGTGCTACTTTCCCGGCTCCTGCCTGGTAACTGAGTATTTTAAATTTTGCCTCATGATGAACAATTATTTGATTGTGTTGCAACTGCAAAAAATCTGTCAGAGGTTCCTGAATACAGTCATAGGGGATCTACTCTGTCTCAAATTGATACAAAGACTCCAGAATGGTGTTACCTGCTTTGTTTAAACCGCACAGGTGCTGTTATTGGAGGGGGCCTCGATTTAGAAAAACCTCTTGTTATATACACTGTATAAAGCCCCAAATCCATTGCAATAGGTGCTCTGCTCCGATATCTCAGCTTTTAGCTAAGAGAAGAGCAGGTTCATAGAGGGTCTTCTTCTAGGTGACCTATTCTGGCTGCATTATATCGGCATCCATTTAATGATTATAAAGTATAATGCTTAAATTCCCCTAAGGAGCACTGCAGGAACACTTTATTCTTACTAACAGACTTTTCCACAGCCTAATACCACAGCTCCTAGCAGTGCAGAACCCTTTTAAATTCATTTAAGGGATTGTGGCATAACTGTAGCCATTGCCTCTGCTAAGTGGCCCATAGGTTTATCGGCCCGTTCTGGCCCAAGTACTCTTGCCTTTTTGTAGGAAATGGCAATGTTTTCCACTGTCCTTTATCGTGTAATTCCCTGATATTAACAATGTTATTGGGAGGCTCATGTCAGTGAAAGCATGTGTGTAAATAAAAAAAAACAAAAAACAAAAAAAACCTCCTAGGCTCAATTTTACTTATGAGAAAAATGGCCACAGCATCCATCATTGAATGAGAGTTTATCTTGTCCAGGGAAATCCAGAGGAAAATCTGCAGTTTTTTTCTAGTCTCAAAACTCCACACAATTGATCCCTGATTCTCTGGAAAATGATTTCCACCTCAAAGCAATATCTGGCTATCACATATCGCTTGGGGGGGGGGGGGGGCCCGCCAATACAAGTAAAAGACGTTTACTTCAGGTACAGTCACATTACTAAGGGACCAAAAGAATAAAAAGACTGAGTATTGCATGAGGCATAGCTATTTCCCATCTGCAGGAGCCTGTTGGGCTTCATGTGCCATTTTTTGTTAATTGCCAGAGCTCTGAATCGGAGTAACCTGATTTTGCAGTGTGGCATACTAGTGGAATATCACTAACCTGGAGCCTGCCTGAGTTATTGGGGTGTTTTTCCTGTAGAAATAATAAAGCCATATGATAATTATCGCACTATCTGCTTCATCCAGAGGACTATATGGGCAATGGATGGTCACAGCTAAAGCTTCTTAAGCCCCTTCTCTAATCCACCATCACCCATTTCTCCCTACCAATTTTTGGTCCTTACAGATGATTCCATGACTTAAGAAGAAGATAAATAAAAAAAAATTTAAAAAAAGGAGAAAAATAAAGAAACAAAAATAAAAGTCTTTAATTCCAAAGGGAAGGTCACTCTGGTCCAGAAGAAATCTCCCAATATATGGATTCTAAACTGGTATCAATTGAGAAGTAACCAATTCTTATACTAATTTTTTCTATAATGTGCCTCAGATGTCCCTTCAGTCTATAAGGCTCAGACATCCAACCAGGTGTCTCTTGAGGACTGGTTCAGCCTCTAATATTCAATTGCTGTTGAAGGGAAGTTAGTGTCATAACTCATCATGTACAGAAGGTTTGGTTTGCCACTATATCTAATATATGTTCACCAATTCACAGAGAAGTTCTCAACTGGAGATAGAAATAACACATTTCCACCATTCTAAATGACTTTCCTTCCTCTTAGGTTGTCCTCACTATACTTCACCAGAATTATTGTGGTTCTAGCAGAAATCAGATTAGAGACAATTTACTTATTCAAAAGCTGTGTTATCACATCAAGCCCCTCTCAGCTTCTTCAGCACCACAGTCTTTCAAATCCATCCCTTTCCACAGAGGTTTTTGCTGAATGTGAGAGAGGGGAAAAAAACAAAAAAAAACTGATTGAGTTCTAGGTATAATCTTCTATTGTAACCATAGTGTCTTGGGGCTGTCTGCTTCCATTCTGGTAGGGGCTCTAACCAGTTTTCTACTCGGGTCCTTTCAGCAGGACATTCTCCGTGTACTAAACAAGGTTATTCTGTTTTGGATGGATGCAATTATTTTCCCTCACAAAGGAAGATATCAGCTGGTGGCCAGGTTGGTCCCACCTGAATTGAGACGATCTCTCCAATGTTTAAACAACCTGTGTCCTGTCAGGATTGAGAAACCCTTGTTAACTCCACATTGAATTAAGATGAGGTGGTCTCCTCCTAAGACTCATCCCTCTCCTAAATGGTCAACAAGCTGTTTGCTTAGTTCTTATTTCACATTGTTACAAACTATAGGGTTATTGTTTTTCAATAGACCATCGGGCCACCTTATTCAACTTGAACAGAAGGGTACGTGACCTCATTTTTTGGGTTTTAAGGCTTTTAAATTTATCACTGCAATAATAATCCCTTTTTAAAATTTAATTTTTACTTATTTTTTTTTAAAAAATTTAATATCAAACCCCCCTATACATTACCCCTAATACCTAGGATCGCTTTCTGTCACTATTGCCGGGGAGATCCCCCTAAAAAGGGGGTCCGCTTAATGACAGACAATGCACTACAGTGTAAAAAACCCCCTTTAAACCCCACATCCGAGCTTTTCCCCCCATCCCAATTTAGGGTTCTCGGGGATTAAAAAATTTCTCTCACTGTGGAAAAAGAATATGCTTTTAAAACGCTATACACAACACATGTACTTAAAAATTAATAAATAAACTGTATTACTCAAGTGCTCCCGGGTATAATGCGAAAAATTTCCCCCGCAGCACCTTAGTACGCGGGCCCCCCAAGATAAGGGGGTACAGAGACATTGCCTTGCCCCCTTTTTTTATGCCCTTAATGGCCCCAAAGATTTTGGAAAAACCAATTTACCCAATGTTAAGAAACAATAATCTGCATGCTCGTTTCCCTTTTTCCCTTGAGACAGTCCCTATTTTCTTGCTCGGGTTTGTAGGGGCGTTTCCGGATATTCAACTGCGCTGCCCGGGGAAGTAGAATCCCCGTCATTTCCCGGTTTTTAACTCCCCCGGAAGTAAACCGCGCATATGTGAATGCCGGCCCGAACCACGCGGCGCCTGGCGTTCAAACAAAGCATGCGCATGTCCGAAAGGCGTTATGGGATTGTAAATATCTGTAAATAAAGATGCGCTTGCTCCTAACCTATTATATCGATTAAATTTTCCAGTGTCCCCCCGCCGATGTTTTTCTACCAAAAACCCCAAATCTCTACCTAATATATAATAATAAAAACTAAAATGTGGGGGCATATATTTGTTTTCCCTGGGAAAATGTTATATAGCAAACACGTGCAAATTAAAATGGGTTTAAAAAAAAGGGGGGCCAAAAAAAACTTTCGGGTCAAAATTCATTGTCCTCAGCTGACTTGGATTTTCAAGCTGTAATAAAAATGTTTTATAAAAAAAAATTAAAAATTGACATGATACATTTCCCGGGGGGTTTTTCAGACAAAAAAGAATCCATAGGGGTCCCTATGGAGGAGCAAAAGGGGCAAAGCAATGCTGACGGTCCCAAAAGTGGCCTTTCTTTAAAAAAACCCAAAAATTGAAAAGTTCATTTGGGCCCTTTGGTTGGACGAGCCATGGGTAAACCATTGGGCCTCCTTACACAGGATTGTCTTCCCATTTCCTCTCTGGGGGCGGTCTACAACTTCCAAAATCAAAAAGCGCAAGATTCCCATTCCCCTTTATGTATTCCCACACAGTCGAGCCACACGTTCTTTCTATTTCGTATACCCCCCGATGTTCACCCACTCTTCTCTTGAATATTCTCCTTGTTTTTCCAATATAATTGAGGGGGCGGGGGCTGTACAATGAAACTTCCCCTTCCGTGTTAAAAATTTGGAAAAATCACGTAAAAAAAATTGTTTTCCTTTTGAGGCATTTGTAAAAGTTTTAGTTTGTTGAAAGTGGGGGACAGGCTAAAATCTTTGCCACATTTGAACATCCCTATCGGTCCCCTTTTCCAACCAATACCTTGGGGGGGGTATTGGGTTAATGACTTTGGATCAGTCTATCTTTTATGGATCTTCCCCTCCGTAAGTTTATCGAGGGGTTGAGGGAAGATATCCCTCTAGATCCCCGATTTCCAAAACAAAATACCCCAGTTTTTTTAGGATATGGTACTTCTGATTTTTTGTCATAAAGGTTTCAATATATTTCTTATTGGTCCTTTATCTGCCTGGGGGTTCCTGTAATTGAGTTGTCCCTTTTTTTTTTTGTGCATGCCCGAAGGCTGAATAGGACCTTTGTTGGTATCTCGATTTTTGAAATCTCTCTCTCAAAAAATACCTGCGTCTCCCAAAAAAAATCCCTGGAGCGTTTCTCTTAAATCTCAGAAATTTACCTTTTTGGGATTTCCCCTCTTAAGGGGGAATGGATGGAACTTTTCCAGTGAGCAAGCTGTTTGTTGCGTGGGTTTTCCCATACAATCTGTATGAAAATTACCTTTCGATCTTTAATGATAAGAACATCCCGGAAAGGTAAACATCTCTCCTGATCTCATATGTGAAATGCTACCGATGTCATTTTTGTTGGCTGTCCAACAAACTCCCCAAAATACTCTTGTCCCCCCAGAGAATGATGATGTCATCGTGTACCTCCCGTAAATTGGGGGGCCTTGATCACTCCCCTTTGGGAAAACCAAGGTTCCTCCCCCCCCCGGAACGATTTATATTGGGGGGCAAAAAAAGCTCCCCTTGCGGTGGAGGCTGGGAAAATCCCTGTTCATATAGAATTTTTAGGATTTTTAATTAGGGGGTAAGGCTGCTACAAATTTGAAAGTAAAGGTACGTTTTTTAGAAAATCGCAAGTACATAAGGGGTTCTTTTAAAGGGAAAATTTTTTTGAATTGATGCAAAAGTTGTCTGAACAAGGGTCCTCTTCAGTTTGAAGCGGTGTAGGGTGTTGACTATCTTTGAGGGTTTTCTCTGACTCTAAAATAGAGTTGGGTATTAAGTTTGGTCCCCGGTGGATAAGATCGTTTTTTGTATGCATAGTCTCTTCATTAGCCGGAAAGGTTCAATTTCGGGTTTATTCTGGTCCCTCTATTTTAAATTCGGAGTATATAAAAATAAATCAGAGCCAGGGTAGTCTTCCAATTTTGACTAAGGAAGTGCCCCTTTTTCAGTGTTTTTTGCAGAAAATATTTTATAAATGCTATATGAAAAAATCTTCTGATCTTGTCCATTACATCCCGATCAGGGGAATTTATAGCCCGCAATGTGGGGAAGCTGTCTGGCAAGGGGCCCATCTTAGGCAATGCTTATAAAATCTGCACATTGGGGGAGCCTATCCTTTGGGGTTTACAACATTTCAGCTCGATTTTTTTGGGGTCAATTCTCTCTTTCCAGTTCTCCCTCCTGTAATAGGTGGGGTGAAAGGGGGCAAACAAATCTTCATAAGGGAAAATTTTAAAATATTACTACAATTGAAGGTTATATTCCCCCTTTGTCCCTTTTGTTAAAAAGGTGGTTTTAAGGACACCAACAAAATGCTATAAGTGAATTCTGGGTATTACTACATATGGAAGATTCCCATGTATCCTTGTAAAAAGGTGGGGTGAAAATTGAAACAATGCTATGAATGAACTTCTAGATATTACTACAATATGAAGGGTATTTCTCCCTTTACCCTGCTGTCAAGTGGTTTTTGAAGACCCCAGGGGAAAAAAATTACAGCTTTATCTTTACAAGAAAGTATCTGAATAGCTGTCGATTTTTGGGTCAGTAAACATAAAGTAGCTACATTAACCCCCTTTGGACCCCGGGGTTTTTTTTTTTTTTCAGGTTTTTTTTTTCCCTCCCCGCTTCTGAAAGCCTAATTTTTTATTTTTCCAACCCCCTTGACCCAAAGAGGCTTTTATTTTGGGGCAAGATTTTACTTTCTAATGGTGTTATTCACTTACTATAGAATATTGGGGAAACCGAAAAAAATTCCAAGTGGGACAATTGAAAAAAAACTTTTTTTTGCCAGTTTTTTGGGGGATTTGTTTTTTACGGCATTCAACTTTTTGGTAAATATAATGTATTATCATATTCTGAGTAAAGTATCCCGCACGCAATTGATTTGGCCTAAAAGTATCAAAATTTTTTTTTGAAGACATATTAAAAGGTTTTGTCAAAAATACTCACCGTCTGACATACAGTGGGCAATCACCAACATGCATTGTGGGCACATTTTACGCAAACGCGTTTCGGGTTATTTCATGTGGGCCCTTACTCATAGCGATGTATTCTACAGGTTGTTACGCATCCGGCAATACCAAACATGTAGGGTTTCGTTATGTTTTGGTACCATAAAAAAATTCCAAACATTTTATATTTTTGACATTTGCGCCGCGGCGCCAGTTTGTGCGAACAATCACTTATTTGTACTAACACCTACGGACGTCAGTGAGGGTGCATTTTTTGCGGGCTGAAGTGTACTTTTTATCGCTAGTAGTTTGGAATGCATGCGACTTTTTGATCATTTTTATTCCATTTTTTGAGTGACGTGAATGACCAAAAAAGCAATTTGTGCGTATTTGGAATTTGTTTTCTTCTACAGTGTTCAGCGTACGGGATAAATGATGTTATATTTTTATAGATCAGACTTTTTCGGACGCGGCGATACCAAATATGTGTAACTTTTTATTATTTTAATGATTTTATTTGTAAAATGGGAAAGGGGGGTGATTTGAAATTTTAATACTTTTTTTGTACTTTAAAACTTTATTTTTTTTTTTTTTTTTACTGTAACATTTAGTGGTGTTTGACCACTAGGGGGCGTGATTGTTAATACAACCTAATGCATTGCATAGGCAATGCATTAGGGTGTACAAAGATAGCGGTTTTCCCACTTCCTGTCTGCGGATGGAAGTGGGGCAAACCGGCCAGGGAAAGTGACGGGAGCCTTCACAAGGCTCCACACCACCATGCCCGGTTCGATGCTGCGCCGATGACCGTACCGATCGGTGCGCGGCAGACCGATCGGCGTTCATTCGACGCCGCGGCCATCTTTGCCGTGGTGTCTGATGGGTAAAACAGCGCCAGCGGGCGGAGCCACCCGCCAGCGCTGTTACTGCCGGGTGTTAGCTGCGATTAGCCACTAACACCCGGCGGCTGTGTCGGGGGTCGCGGAGCGATCCCCTGCAAAACCCTTAGTGGCCCTGGGACGTACTCATACGCCCAGGGTCGTGAAGGGGTTAAAGACAAAGTTAAGAGTGCATGCCCCACTGGTCTGCAACCTAAGTCCCACAAACGGGCATGGTGTCGGGAACGGTTCTTCTGATCTGGGTGGTTTATTCACCCAGAAGTGCTGTGGGGGGGCCGTTTGAGTTGGAGGTGCTGTCTGGTATGTTTACTATGCAGGATATGCTGGAGTCCTTCATGTGGCATCTGAGTACAGGTTTTTAAACCGGGAAAAAATTTTTTTATATTTTTTTTCTAAAATTTCCTTCCTTCGGATCAAACTGCTCATCCGTTTTGATAACCTGGGGAAAGGGGTAAATTTTATCTTATAATTTTTTTTTTTGAGAAACTGGAAGTTTGTTTTCTTCACTTCCCAAAGGTCTTTACAGAAAAAAAAAAGCCCAGCTTGCCTCTAAACATTTGGCAATACTTTTTGTGTAAATGTTTCCCAAGAACCCAATGGCTTTAAAACTAAGAAAAATTTTGACCCAACCCTTGTGTTAATACCCAGCCTTATGCCAAAATAAATTTAAAGGCCTTTACCTGATAAATTTTGCCAAGTAACTGTTTAAAGTTTTCTCTACGAATTTTTTGGCAAAAAGTCTGAGTACTTTAAAAAAGATGTTAAATTTTGCATCCCTGCCCCCCCCGCTTTTTTACCGTTTTTGGGAAAATCCCATTGTTTTTGTTGCCTGAGGCAAAGGGGAAAAACTAAGTTTTTTACCGTAATTTCCAGAGCCTCAGGCAGAAAGGGTTTACCCCCAACCCTTTTAATTAAATATCTTTTACTGTTTTAAAAAAAAGGAAACATGTCTGTTCTTTTGTCTGAGGAGAGCTTATAAGGGGAGGTGGACCTAATTAATCCCTTGAATTATTTGAACCCTTGAAACCCCCGTTTTTTTTTTATTCGTCCTACGGGGGTTGAGGAGGATTTTAAACCCCAAATTGTGTTTTGCCCTGGGGACCCCGGGAAATACAGTTTTTTTTTCCCGGGTAAAAAATTTTGGGTTGTTTTATCTGTAGCTGCATTTAAGTGTTTCCCCAAGGGCTGATGCCCCATAAGGAAACAAAGTGCTACAAAAAAAAAACCTTTTTTTTAACCAAATATAAAGGGAACTGAGGGAAAAAATGACAGTATCCCAGTCAAATGGAACCCCTTTTTTGTATTTCGATAGTATAAAAATTTAAAAAGCATTACTAAAAAAATAATTTACTCAAGAAATAAAATCAAGAAGTTAAAAAAAAGGAAAGATAAAAGGCATATCAGATTATTTAATTTAAACCCCAAAATGTATAAAAAAACCATTTTGTTTATAGGTTATCAAGAAAAATTTATTGTTTTGTTAAAGACCAAATTTTGAGTCTAAAATCTAAAAACTGGTGTCATGATGATGTTTGACCAGACATGTACACAGCAACAAAAAAGTGACGTTTTGCATAATACTATATATTTCATTTCAACCAGTCATGAAAAGCCATCTCACTTATTTTCCACCTGCCGGTGAATAACTGTCCATGAAAGCAGCTAGAGGAAAGGGGCAGAAGGGAGCATTTCTAACAAAAACCCTTTCCCCCCCAAAAGAGAGGGCCCCAAAAAACCCCTTGTTTACGGCCTTTGGGGCCCCGCCCCGGCCCCCGGGCCGGGGGGGGCAAACCGTGGTCCCCCCCCCGGGTGCCCACCGGGGCCGGGGGGGGCCGGTGGGGCCCCGGGAAAAGGCCCCAGGGGGGCCCCGGTCTGCCGTTTGGGCTTACCTGGCCGGCTCCTGTGCCGTTTCCGCGGGGCCCCCTGCCGGCCGAGGCGGCGTGCCCCGTGTCCCAAGGCGCGGGGGCGCGCTCGTTCCCGGGGGTTTTAAAGGGGCCCCGCGCCCTGATTATTGGTTAATTTTCCAAAGGGGGCTTCCCCCCCCTTTAAGGGTTTCGTCCCAAAAAACACTCCCCCGGGTTTTATGTTTTCCCTGCCCCGGAAAGCTTCCCAAAAAAAAAACTCCCCGCCTTTCCCGGGTACCGACCCCTTTTCTACGTTTTCAACCCCCGAACCCCCTTCCGGGCCCGCCCCGACCCCCCCCCCCCGCCTTGGTTCTCACAAACCCCGAACCTTTTGGCCCCCCTCCCCCGACCTTCCGGGCCCGTCTACGGCCACGAAACC
>JAODAL010023671.1:0-62177 GCA_025379985.1 Phyllomedusa bahiana
ACCCCTATATATTTACAGTGAAGTTTTTTTTAGAGGATCAATAAAGAAGTTATTTAACCCCAAACCTTTTTCCTATTAATTATAATTTAGGGGGAACCCCTTTCTTTGAACTTTCAACATCTATTTAGAAATTTTTGCATTTAATTGGGTCGTCTACAATTCTTTTCACTTTAAAAACATTTGGCTATAAGGAAAAGATTTGATCTATTTAAAGGGGAGACGCTTTATATCTGAGTAATGTATTGGGGTTTGTAATTTAACATGTAGCTCTGTATTTAAGACAAAAACCAAATTTTTGATTTTATATTAAAAACCCCTGAATCATGAGAAAAGGAAGGGGTGAATTTTATGTTTGGGATGTATACATTCAAAAAACAAGAAAAATTCACTTAACTCTCTGCAGATCCAACCAAATCATAAAAAAACTCAATATACCTCCACCAGCTCCCACAATTTTAAGAAGGTGGGGTAAATGAATTGTTCTTCTAAATAGAAACAAACAAATTGGGTATGTGGGGAACATTAGTACCCATTCGGGGTGCCACGAAATTTGCAAGAAAATGTGTCCCCAAATAAAAAATAATTGCGGGTAAGGGAAAGATCTAACAATGACACAAAATTCCTTTACCAATCAAAAAATCTTTTGATTGAGTGCTTTTTAAACCTGCATCCCACTAACTGACAAAAAAGTGTATGACTCACATATCTAGTAAACAAAAAAGGTGACTCAGGAATAAAATTCCCCTTTAAAATTTATTTTAAGAAGTCAGTATATCTTTGAAAAAAGACTTACTATTCGATCCCAATTCCTTAACCCCTTGTCCAAAAAAATGATTTGACTGAAAACCGAACCTCTGCCTGAACAATAGGTCGCCCGGGGGGGTTCTATAAAAAGTTTTGTGCACCTTGGGCAAAAGTACAAAAGGAGTTATAGGATTTTCCACAATCAAAAATTTTTGTAAAGATTTACAATAAAGGGGTCTTTAAAGGCTATCCACCACTTTAATTTAAATTTCTATTAAATTCAAATTTCGGATCATTATTAGTTTCCTATAAACATTTACATGACAACTGCCTCATGGCTTCTTCAATGATTTAGATTTTCCCTTTAAAACAATTGCCCCCCCCCTTATCTGCGGCTTTATTGGGATATTTAGGGTTGTTAAAATCTCATAATGGCAAAATCTCAGACTTTTAAGATTGCAACTTTGGGGGTTTTTTAATTTTTTGTCCCCTTTTAAGTACCTCCAACTCTTTTTAAAAACCAAATTTTTTTTATATGTTTCAAAATGGGGGACACTTTTGGTGGGGATTAAAATCGCTAAAACAAGGGAAAGATTAAATTTTTTTTAAAAGTAAATAAACCCTGGTAAACTGTTCAAAAAAGCAAAGGTGTAGGTCAAAAAGGGGTTTTTTATCATGATGCCAAATACACAATTTCAATCTCCTAAAAAACTGCGTAAGTCCATTCAAAATCAAACCCAAATTACATTTGCTAGGGCAAAAAAATAAACCCTTTTGAAAAAACGTAACTGTGGATCGGGGAGAGAAAATTGAAGAAATATTTTCCACGATAAAATTTTATCCATGATGATATTACTTCTTTTTGAGGGCTTTGGCCCCTCTGTTGCTGCTGTTTGGGAGTCCCCGTGACTTCTTGTTTTTCCTGGATTTGAAAGTTTGCCCCCTCTTTGGGGGGCCGTCGTTTTCCTTGTTCCAAGTCCTAAAAAATCAATGGATGAATTCGAGGATTTTTCATTAGATTTTAAGTCCCTTTGTTTTTTTGAAAATTTAGCACCCGAATCTCTAGCCTGATAGTCCTGTTTCCAGGAATAAACAAATCCTGTATCATAATCCCGAATGTCTCTTTGCCATTTGCGACATTTTCCTTCCTCCAAGTCTGATCTGAATTTCATCAAAAAAGAGTCTTGTTTCTGTATGAATTCAGTAAAATTCTCTGTACACATTGCATGTTTTAAAGTCTCTCTTGCTTCTTTCAATTTAAGATTAACATTACACAGATCCTTGTGCAAAAACTCCAAATTCAATAAGATAACATCGAATGCATACTTATTGGAAATAAGTTCAAATCTTGAACGAAAATCCAAATCAAATGTAAAAAAATTGGGTTGCAAGCGTGTACGCATGCCCCTAGGAATACGATTGTTCTTATAATATTGTTTTAAAGTCACTAAATGCAATTCTAAAGTACCTTGTTTCTTTGATAATGTTTCATAGTTACGTTGTAGCATGACGACAGATGGTGTATCCAGAAAGGCGGCATCACCCTCGATTCGCTCCAAAATACCTGTGACTTCCTCATCGGCATAGGAAAGACATGCATGTTCGGCACTATAGGAATGTTCAAAGTATCCATAACTTCAGATCAAAAAAATATATATAAAATATATAAAAAAAAATAAGCAAAAATTAGGAGTGCTATCCTCAATGACAGTTTTCAAAAAATAGGAAAAAGAGGCAGCACCTCACCGAATATGGGGTGCAAACTGGCAATAGACCACGTCACAGGTCAAAATTAATAACCAAGGAAAATCCAATTGCACTCACAAAAAGATAAGATGAAAAATTGGCGTGCTTTATTGCATGTCCAAAAAAGGCAACGTTTCGGCTCACTCAGAACCTTTCTCAAGCAAATAAAAGGTGGTTCATGTGGTGATTATATAGAACAGTGCTCATGAATATGTATGAATACAAATTAGCTATACAAATTAGCTATACAAAAATATAAACAGCTTATTGCATGTCCAAAGAGCAGTGAGACTGTGGTCTCTGGACTTGAAAAGTCTTCTGGACTTTATTATTGTGACTCATCTGAACTGGTGTCTGTTGAGAATGTCAATAGGAAAAAAAATGTGCCTTTAATAAATAGCTCAGTCCCACTACCTGAGAGTGGGGAGGGGAGATGGGTCCCAGAGTCAGCTGCAGTGACGGCCAAGTTTGAAATAGCTGCTAAAGCAAAAGCAGGGTGTAGCTCAGTAGAGGCCCTATGTGAACGAGCGGCTAGGGCAGAGAGGCCCAAGTGCGCCCCTAGAGGTTGGGGTTAACAGTGCTGAGTAGTGCAGAGGATGTGTGTTTTGTGGTGGATGTCCACATGGAGAAATGGCTTACCAATACAGTTCCCTGGGGAACTAATGTGGTTGCCCCTAGCAACAAGGTGTCCTCTGCATCTCCTGTTTGGGGAACCGGGGAATATGAGTGTGCTACAGTGGGGTGTGATGTGTCCAGTTCATAAAGGTGTCTTCCAGTAATCCCAGCAAATGGTGTGTACCTGGTAGTAGCCTGCAAGTCGCAGGTAATGCGGGCCCAGGGAAGGATAGCCTCCAGTTCTGTGCGACTGCTGCTGTTCCCAGAGAGGAGACTTCATGTTTCATGGGGCACCTGGAAGTGAACGGAGAATCCTGGAATGATTCCCTCCAACAAGGTGTGAGGAGACCAGGTTAATGAGGGTGTGTCCTGTGAGGGATAGCCAGCAGCTATGTTCTGCTTTGGTTGGTCCCAGAGAGATTTTTGCCTGCTTTAATGGGAACTCTGCAAGTATGTGGCCTGATAGAGAAACAGCTTCCCAGGAAGGTGATTGCTCTGCTGCTGTGTATGAGGGCTCTACTACCATGCATGAAGAGACTATGAGTGTGAATGTGCTGGTTAGTTGCCAAGGGAAAAAAACACTCTGTGAAGAGTCTCAGTTGCAAGGTGGGAGTGAATGCTGCCGTGTGTCAGTGCTACAGAGTACTGATGATGTTGAATGTTCAAATGAGACTGATAATACGTGTGAAAAAAAATGTGTGCCAAGGCAGATTCTGTGTACAGTCCTGAGCAGTGTATCTGTGAGGGAGATCCAGAGTGTGACACTATAGAGGTTGAAGAGAAAAGTCATGCTGTGACTTGTAGCCCCCTTGTGAGAAAATTTTCCAGTGTCTGCTATATTTCCAGTAGCTCTTATTGCAGGGGTCAAAAAGGGACGGCAGTGACGGGAGAGAGTGAGCTGCTAGACACCGCTGAGGTGGGTGTAGCTCAAACCCTAGTGAAGGAGGGGGGCGTGGTTAAATCCCAGATGGGAAAGAGGAGCAGGGGTCTGAGGCAAAGGATAAATCTTTCCTGGAAGGTATGGAGGAAAATAGTAAAGATGAGTTATGTCCTGTACTGTGGGAGGACTTATATATGTGGGTGCTGTGTCCAGCCAAAATGTCTGCTGCCCTACTGGTGTGGAGAAGGGACGAATTACCTAATTGAACACAGCCCAGGTTGGTCGAGTTGGAGACCCAGAATGAGGTTAGTATGGCTGCCCTTGATGGTGAGCAAGATACAGGAGTGACCCAGATAGAAAATGAGCATTCCCTCTTAGAGATGGCTGTGGGTGATGGGAAGGAAACATCTCCACACATTGCTGCCAAGGGTCTGCTGCTAAACGGAGCATGTAAAAAAGGTGCACGGGGGAATGTGTTCCCCTGAGATTGGGGGGGGGGGGGTCCTGGGTGCAGAGCAGACACAGTTTGGGGGCCCTTGTAGTGCAATATCAGCCTCCTCAAGTGGTCACCACAAGTCAAAGACCTGTGGCAGGCTGTGTAGCTCAGGTAAGTGCCAGTGACCCCTGTAGTCCGGCAAGGATATTGCATCAAAAAACGGAAATGGGCCATGAAAGTGGTTTTCCCACTGCTGTAAGTCAGGGGTATGGATGAACGAGCGCGTCCTCAGACCTTAGAAACTCACCTGGTAAGGAGGCTGAGGTCATCATCAGGGCTTTCATTGATGTTGAGATTGTCTGTAATAACCCTTGTACCACTGACCTACAGGGTTTAAGGTGGCACAAAGGTACATTGTGCCATAGTCAGTTTCTACTGCAGTGGAGGGTATCATCACTGAGAGGTCAGTGAGGTAGACCAGAGTCCCCCTGGTAGGAACCAAGTGACAGCCTGGAGCCAAGAGGCGGAGCTTCAGGGTTCAGAAAAATTTAAGGCTGTATCTGATCCTAAGAAACAGAAGATGGTCAGGGAGGACCAGAGGGCTGGTGAGGAAGAGAAGTTTGGGTCTCATTATGTCCCGCAGACCAACAGTTAGTAGTTTTGGTCTCAGGTGCGCCCCTTGAGGCTCTGTTGGATAGTAAGCTTGAGAGGGTGCTGTCATTACTGCTTCCTGTGCTGTTAGTGTGGTTGTGGGGACTAACCAGGGGCCTTTTGCTTATAGGAGACCCAAATTAGTGAAAACACTGCCCAGTGGGCACAATGCCAAGGTACCCTGTGTATGGGAAAAGGCTACAAGGCATGATAGTGCTGGTCTTGGAGTTATCGGGAGTACTCCTGTGAATGTCAGCATGTGGGCTGAAGGTGCTGACATCCTTGCAAACAGAGGGTGCATACGTCTGCCACAGTAGTAAGTGGCAGTAAACTGTCTGTGGCCAGTTATGAGGTGAGCGCAATGGTATGAGCCCAGGCTGAGCTGTTTTTTTTGGAAAATTTAGTCTCTGCCCCTGATGATGTAGTGGGGATGTTGCCCGTAGCAACAATACGAAGGAGGAAAAGGAAATGTGGAATGTATGGATGTCTCGATGCTGTCCAGCAAAATCAGGAGGTATTTTCTCTGGGCTTATGGAACAGGTGGGGGAAAAGGGATTTCCCGGAGAAATGTGGCATGCTTACCCAGAGAAAGCAAGTGCAATATAAGCTGGGTGAGTCAGATTCCCTCTGTTGGAGTTTTGATCCTGGAGGAAGGTTGTGCGAGGTGATAAAGCCCTAAAGGGCTTTATCAGTGGGGAGGGGTATGTTTACAGGGCAACTACAGGTAGTTACCTATTTTCTGCCACTAGGTGGAGTTATAAACCTGAGTTCTCTATGCAAAAAATGCCACCAAGGATACCTGGCCTTGGTGGGATAAGAGCCAGCCGCATATATTTGTCGCCCTCACTAAGTGGTTGGGAATGGAGTAGTATTAGTGTGGCTTTCCAGCCTTTCCTGGTCGGCTCTTATTTGGGAGTAGACAAATGTGTCGGGGGGCGTCTACTCCCCATGGCCAGGCCAGGATTTGGATAGGGCTTGGTTTTCCTATAAAAGGCTTGGGCCTTCAGGTATACAGGGGGTGTGGTTCGCGTCCTGGAAGTGGAGCGGCGAAGAGCTGAGGAGAGGCTCTTACCCCAGAGGCTTGAGGCCACAGGAGGCTAACCTCTGAAAGCCTAAACCAGTGAAGACGGTGAACGGACTATATCTGACTGGACATTAGGGCCAGACCCTATGTAGAGAGGGACGCTACATGTGTAGTGAGTGGCCAGACGGCCAGGGTTTTTGTTTACCTGTGTTTTTCGGTACAACGTGTGCTGTGCTAAAGAAATAAAGCTGGTGGAAGCCAGACTGAAGAAACCCGGTGTCCAAGTGCCCTATTTGAAAGTGCTAACCGTTCTACCAAAGGACGGCGGTCCAAGAGCGGAATATCCCCTGGAACGACCCAAGATGGCGGCCGGAGGCATGTGAGTTGTCACAATATAAGTGAGTGAGGTCTTACTATATATGTGACCTGACTCACTTTTGGACGCCATCTTGTAAAGTCTCCGACACCAGTCTTCTGTTTTTAAACTGGCCTCAGCCAGCTTTATACTTGAGCACCGATTACAAGAAAAAAAATCACACAAACAAAATCCTCGGCTGTCTAGCCACTAAATACACTTTACAGAGACCTTTTCAACTAGTGGCCAAAGCCTATCTCCGAGCACCACAGCCACATTTGTTACATAGTGCAACATACTATGCAGGTTTCCCTCAAGCCTCTGGGGGCCAGAGCCACTTCTCAGCTCTGCTTTTCTCCAACCTTGACGGCTGATCACACCCCTGATGACCTGTAGCACCAGGCTTTTTATAGACCTCCAGGGACCTGCCAAAATCTGTCCTGGAACACGGGTAGTAGGCACCCACCCAACATGTTGCCCACTCCCGATAAGAGACCATCCCGGTAATGACTGTAACAGCCACACTAACTATAAATGGCTGCCAACCGTTTACTGTGGCTGACAACATACATGAATGGCTCACACCCCAACAAGGCCAGGGAACCTTGATGACGTGTTGCTTGCACCTAGTGGCAGAAACATGCAACTGCCTGAGGTCGCTCTGCCGCAACATATATACTACATAAAAAAAAAAACGAATATACATGTACATATAGGATACATGTCAGATGTTCATTCCAGAGGAGTAGCCTGATGCCTATGATGCTCAAAAAGTTAAATTACTTAGGCAAAATATATTTCTAATTGAACATTTACAAGCTTTTTGCACTAGTGTGGCTTTATTCTTTTAGCTTGAAGGGGTTTTCTCACTACAAAGATTAGGTTTCAACATAAAGGGACAATTAAATGAAGACTTTTTCGAAATACATTAGAGAACAGATTTTACTTTAGTCGTGCGATAAGAGACATTTTATGTGCTCGGAGTACACACAGGTTTCTCTGGTTACCTGGTTGTTTGACCATAACTTTGGTAACTGATTAGAGCAAAGAGCTTAGAGCAGGGAGTGACATCACCCCATGGACAGACTGTGCTATGAAGCAAACCAATAATCTCTAACAAGATTAGCTTCTGTTCACAGATAAAGCCCTCACAGCACATTTACCTTTTGTTCAATGAAGATAAAATCTCCTGCACTTGTCAGTGTAAAGGCTCATCCAGAATCTCAATATGCTACTCACTACTTTAAAACCACCCACAGTCTGAGAAGATAGAGTGAGTGTAAAACTGCTTGAAACTTAATGAAACAACCTAGTGAGAAAACCCCTTTAAACTGTAAATTCAAGTTATGGTTTCTCAAGTGTAAGGTTAAAAAAATCACATGCATATTAAATAAATGTTCAAAAACATTGGATTGGTCGCCTAGATATACTAGGTCATCATCTTGGTTCCAGTTAGATACCATGATACAAGTTTCTAGGATACTAACACAGATGTGCATGACTGGTTACCTATGTGCAGGTTGTTGATTCATGATGATTAACAGAAATGTATACATTACTGAGAAAATATGCACAATGAGCATGTAGAATGCGTGGTTACTTCAGTTTGGTATTTGGAAGGCATTTTATCATAAAATAAAAAATAAATCTTCCTTGGACCGGCACAGGAATACCTGCTGATAGAAAAGTAAAAATTAGACTTAAATCTCAGAATTGGGAGTGGAACCAAGGCATAAGCAAAAAGGTCACTGTTCCAAATATGGAATCAAGTTAGGAAAAGAAATATGCAACTAGAGGAAACCACAGTCATGCCAAAGCCAAAAATAAGAAACCCATAAAAGTGACAAAAAGCCTGATCTCAAGCTGTAACCTCAAGTAAATAATGAAGAACCATCTGTCTTAGAAATAAAGAAAATCTGTCTGGCTTGTCTTCCATATGTATCCATGCTTATTTTAAAACTTCTCAAACATGAAAGCAAAAGTTGTAAAACTGAGCACATCACCAGAAAAAATGAGGAAATTTCACTGAATAAAATATTAAAGTGCAAACAAAAATGTAGCTCATTTTCAACTTTTCATAACCAATTTAAAAAACTATTTACGAAAATTAGTTAAAGTAAATTGATATTTTGTTAGTTAAAGGATATTCGTTGGATAATTAAAGACTTTTCCTTTTTTAAAATTTATAGACCATAGTTGCATTACTGCTGACACACTTTAAGTGCAATAAAGTCATGCAATGTGTCCTAATGCTTCAGTGCACTGAAGCATAAAAAGGCCTTGAAAGCTCTTTTGCACATCTTTTTTTATTCATATTATTTATTTTAAGGTGCTATTAAATCAAGGGTGCTGTACAAAAAGGTGTCAACATATATAACATAAGAACAAAATAAGTACAATAAATACTAAATAACAACGGGTACATAACTATTAATATAGAAATATGATATAAATGTTAGCACAAGTAACACTGGAGAAGATTTATCAATAGTGTCTTACTTTTAGACAATGTAAAGTTAGACTAGACAGTCTTACAATGCGTCACATTTATCATAGTGTTGATAAATCTGGTGCGGGTTAGAACTGTCTAGTCTAAGTTTGTACCACAATTAAGTTGGCTTACTTTCACGCCTGAAACTGCGGCATTTTTTGTCGCATTAAAGCCACGCCCCCTTTCCAACACAATCATGCCCCTTTTATGAGGCCACTCTCCTTTTGTCGGACAAGGCGCAGAAGTGTCTAAAACTGTCTAAGGCAAACTTAAACTCTATCAATTCTCTATCTATTAAACACTAAAACGTAACTTTTATTATATCTAACTCTTAACCTCTATACACACTATTTAAAAACCTGATCTCTATCCTCATCATTTAACCCTTTTTGCTTCTGAAAGAGGGCATAATTCCCTTTCTATCATCAAGTCTGGTGGAACCCCACCTATTAACAGGAGAGCCTTATATCTATAGCAAAGTACTAGCTTCAGTAAGGGATCCCAAGCCAACTACTTGGGCAGTCGTCCCTAATCTCATAGACACAGAACAAATAAGGCCCCCTTGTGACACCGTCTGCAGCAGGTGACACTTGTAGACAGAGGTTAGAGATCACAATTTAAAACGTCATGCCTGACCTCGCCGACATGTTTCGCCAGCTAACCTGGCTTTATCAAGGCTTAGAGGTCCAATCACATGTGGTCTGAGCTCACTTCCTTTATATCATGTTAGGTAAACACCCCATTCAGGTGCTCACCAATTAGCCATCAGAGAATCCACATAAAGCCCACACTCATAACATGTCCTGCTAAAGCTGCCACCATGCTCTCATGAGCCAACAACCTTCAGTCAAATTCGCCATCTCCATAACGGGCTTGCGCCCCATCTTACTGTACTGCCCGTGCCAATGCACTGCACCAACAAACACCTCAGCCCTGACTGTGATGGGCTTCCATCTCACTTCTCTCATATTATTGCAACTGCGTGCCTCACCTAGAATGAACTAAGCAGACTAGGTATCACATTACACAGCACACTGCCATCTTTGTCAATTCCCATAAGCCCCTTCTCTTCAATATCTAATATGCATATTCATTGGGAATATATTGGCTCATGAGAGCATGGTGGCAGCTTTAGCAGGACATGTTATGAGTGTGCGCGCGCGGAAGGGGGAGTGGGCTTTATGTGGATTCTCTGATGGCTAATTGGTGAGCACCTGAATGGGGTGTTTAAGTTTAAGTTTGCCTATGGCAAAATAGTAAATATAGTGATCAAAAGTCACTCTTTGTTCTCTTGCGAGATTCCCAATTTTTTGGAGATTATAAAACTGTCTAAAACACATAGTAAATGTGGCGAAAAACTTGTTTTTGCCGCAAATGGAGCCAGAATTGGCGAAACTGCCTTGATAAAATCTGCCCCTAATTATTTCTATCCTATGTGGGCATTATGCTTAGCATTGTTCTACAATGTTCAAAGTGTGTTCCTTGTTTTTAAGTGTGATCTCTCTCTCATGCATCTCTAAACAAAATGTCCATTTCTATTCAATATAAATTTTTAGCAGCCATAAGAATATTTTTTACTATAGGGATGGTTAGGGTGTCTCTGTTAATTCTCCAACACTTAAACATGTTTGAAGAACAAGGCCTTCAGAGCACTTTAGCTTTAAAGAGCACCTATCACCTCCAAACAAACACACAAAATATAGTAGTAGATGAAATTATAAGACTTTTTTCCAATCCATCATTAGCAATCCAGAGGGCTCATGTCAGTATTATAGAGGCAGAGATTTTATTTTCACTTTATTTGCAGAGCTCTGTATGTAGCAGGGATTCTTTCTGTTGAGACATACCAACTGTGCAGGAGGAGCTGAGGGCATAGCATAGCTGCTTGTACAGGGTGATCTGAGTCTCACTATATATAGTGCAGCAGGCACAGCACACTGAGGACATAGTGTAACAGAGTTTACAGGAATCTAAATGTCACTCCTGCGAGTGTTATATCCATCACAGATATAGCAGCCCAGAGAAAATCAGTGTGCACATGATGTAGACTTACAGGCTCCCCCCTGCACAGTGGGCTCTCCCAGCTCAGAGGCAGGAATTTTGATACAACTGTCAACATAGTGATCCATCAAGCTGTCAGGTGTGGACTTGACCCAACCTCAGAGATGTCTTAAAGGGCCAGCGCTTTTTTAAAAACAGAATTACAGGTGAAATACTTTGATTTTCCTAATGAAGCATATTTAAGGAAGTGTTTGTATTTTAGTCTCCTGTTACTTCATGGGATTTCCCTGGAGGTGATAGGTACTCTTTAAAGAGAATCTGTCACATAGTTTATGCTCCCCTTGCTGAGGACAGCAAAAGCTAGTGACAGACATGCTGTTTCCAGCACTGTGTCCATTATTCTGTAAGATGCTGTAGTTTTTGAGTATTTAGTGCTCAAATCTGCAGTCTTCAGCCAGAAAAGAGTCATGAAAAGAGACGGTTTTTTTCAAACCCCGCCGATCTGAGGCTAGCCCCGCCCACCTCAAATGGGCTAGTGTTTGGTGAGCGTGGCTAACACATGTTCATGAATAAGATTTGAGCATTACTCTAAAACTACAGCATCTTACAGAATAAGGGGCACAGTGCTGGAAACTGCAGGTCTGTCACTAGCTTGTGCTGTCCTCAACAAGTGGGACATAACCTATATGACAGGTTCCCTTTAAACTCCCACTTGATCAGGCACATTAAGGGGAGGCCCTCCATAGACTTTTTAGCTAAAGGTGCTGCCCTGGAAGTATCACCATGAAAAACAGAACCCACTACATCTTATGTTACCTCTTTTTCCTATTGTTCAGATGAGGCTCAGTGGTTCCCCCTTTTTGGAATAGAGTGAACACAGCTCCAGCATTTTCTCTTATAATGAAAAAGATGGCAGAGCAGACACCTGCATTGTGATAGTATCAGCAACTCTCCATCCTATGGACTTCCCGCTGCAGTCCCTGTGTTATTTGGTGAAGTGACTTCCATGGCTGGTCAGTTGCTTCCTCTGGTGCAGCCTGGCAGGTTTACTTCTAGGTTCACTCCATTCCCAGGCCTGTTTTTTAATTTATTGGGTTTTGGGGTGGGCTATGTGCTGTTGGCACTGCTTGTTGATTTGTTCCAGAGGTGTGGGCTGGTTACATGGGCTAGGACACCAGAGCCTTCCAACAGAGATAGCACATGTGTTTATCAGGATTTAGTTAGCCAATACAGCATGGGGTGAAATATATTTTTTTTGTGGAGCCATGAGGTAGTCTAAGGCAGGGGCGTTGCTAGGGTCCTAAAACATTCGGGGCATGGGCCCTTTGTTAGCGGTGAGTGTAAGGAACAACTGCTGTCCGCTATGCATAGAGTGGGCTTAGTGTGTGAGCACGTTTTATAAATACTTCATGCCATTTAGATGTTCAGGGACATCCATATGCATGAAGGGGTGAATTAAACCCAACCGCTAGCTTCCAGCAGCAGAGACTCTGCTCTTGACTCCCTTACTGATGGTCTGCGACCACATACCCCATCTTCCCAGCCCACGGCCTAAAGCATTGTCCCACTCCTACCTCCTGTTGAATTCAAAATATATGTTGCACCCTCATTTTCTTCCCAAATTTGGGGGCACAAAAGTGCCTCTTATACGGTATATGTGGTGATGTAGTTTAACTCCTAAATGACACAGCTGTTTTCCATTTTTTTTTTTCTTCTTTTTTCATCTATAACTCTTTTTTTTCTTTTATGTTGATAGAGCCGTGTAAAGGCTTATTTTGTGCAGGATGAGCAGACATTTTTACTGGCACCATTTTGGGCTATATATGTTTTTTTGATCACCTTGTAGTCCAAATTTTATGAGGCAAAGTATATAAAAAATCCTGGTAGTATTTTTTTTACAGCGCTTACTGTGGGGCATAAACACGATTACAGCAATACCCAATTCATACCATTTTATAGTTTTTTTTTTAATGTTGTAGTAATGTTACACAGAAATAAATAAATAAAATGTTCTGCATCATTAAATTCTAATAGCCATAACTTTTTTCATTGGTACTGTTCTGAGGTTCATGGCACTTTTTCATTGCCTTTTATTCTATTTCTTGCACAGTGGGATGAACAAAAATTTTTTTTTTTTTGTGTAGCAGTCTTCATGGAGGGGGTAAAATCAGTTCCATAGCACCGGGTTGATACGCACACGGTGATGCCAAATATGTGTACTTTTTTTTACAATTTTTAATTGAAAAGCATTTGTAATGAGGAAAAGGTTATATGTGTGGTTTTTGTGTTTGTTTTTTCACTTTTTATTTGCCTGACCACTTCAATACATCAGACTTATCTCACACAGGGACAGTATATACACAAACGTAACACACAGGTAAATATTGAACATGTGTATAAACTGTTCCTGTGTTTAATTACAGTTGTGTGTGTGTATATATATATATATATATATATATATATATATATACACACACACATGTACTTCACTTCACACAGGGACAGTATATACATGTGCAATACTTATCTGGGTGTTACATTTGAGTATATACTGTCCCTGTGTGAAGTACATGTGTGTGTGTGTGTATATATATATATATATATATATATATATATATATATATATATATATATATATATTTATTTATTGTGTATATAAATATATATACTGTAATATACACACAGGAACAGTATATACACATGTCCAATATTTACCTGAGTGTTACATTTGTGTATATACTGTCCCTGTGTGTATGTATATGATATACTGTACCTCTGTGAAACATGTGAGGTGGGAGCATAGCCCTCCATCCTGCCTCAGGGCATACCTTATGCAGGGTCAACCAGCTCGTTCTGGTTTCCATAGTGATGGGGCCGACGATCTGCTGAGGTAGCCGGCAGAAGCCGGCAGGGAACCTTGCTGTCGGTGCTGTAGCTCCGGGGGAGGGCTGTGCAGGGAGCACATAAGAGGAGGAGGGGCTGCACTCACTGCTTCCTGAGAGTGCTGAGGCTCTGGTGGTGGGCGGAGCTTCTCACTGCAGCGAGCAGAGTGAGGAGACTAATCATTCGGGGCAGATGGCTGTACATCCGGGGCTTCTGCCCCGAATGATACTGCCTAGCGACGCCCCTGGTCTAAGGTCAGTGACATCTGACCTTATTAAAACTTTGAGGATTTGAAAAACTGGCAATGGTCAAAGCTGTATGCCTCTTACAAACAGCAGGAAATCTCCTGCCATTTTATCCTCTTACCTGCTTACTAGATCAAATGAGGCTGTTGCCAGGCAAGTGCCTTAAATAACTCTTTGGACTATCAGCTGACCATGCACACATGTGAGCTAGATTATTCGGGAGTGGTTGACTGCTAACCCTCTATGAAGCATAGTTTCACTTTGCACAGTAGCTGATGCTGTGTATACTGGTAGCTGAGATATTGTGTCTTGTGCGCTCATAGCATTACATAGTTAGTTATTTGGTTAGTTATTTGTTTGCAAAAAGCAATACGTATAGAAAAGCACTCCACAAGTAAATTATGCAGAAATACATGAATTTATTTTACATTTCTTCACTGTGTCTTTGAAGCAATATGTAGTGACAATGAAATCATATGTGACGTTTCGGTCAAACTGGGACCTTTTTCAAACAATTGTCAGTGCAAAGAATAAGAATATATATACATAAATATAACATAAGTACAAATATAGTGTATCATACAAGTAAAGAAACAAAAAATCAAAATAAATATAAATAGTACTGTTGTACAAACAGGACAAAACAAATACGCAAAGGTAATGCAATGAGGACACAACCTGCAAGAAAATCATATTTATGTGTATCAAGGAGAGGTACACTAGGGACATCTGAAAAATAATAGATGTAATGATAGAAGTGGTAAATGTAACGGGTAATATGCATGAATACAATAAATCAAGATGCAGGTATAGGTATAGTGCATGCTATTAGTGGGCAGATTGCACATAAAAAAATTGTTATTTGTTTGAAGTTTGTTAGAGCCTTGTTCGTCTTTAGTTCTATGTTACTCCTGTTCTGCCTTCTGCCAGTCTTTCATTGGGTTCAATTCTTGAGTTTTCTTTGCTGGTTTTAAATTTCTGGATTCAAGTTATTATCCTTTCATCTCCATCCATACCCTTGTCATCGTCTGCCTTGTTGTCCATTGGTAAGTCCCTACATTTATTTTTTGATACATTCTTCATATTACTTGCATGCAATTGCTGGTTGGCTTCATTTCTCTTATTAGTTTTGTTGCCATTTGTGCCAACCAGTATCATTACAATGCCACACAATTAAGAGCATTACTTTGGAACATGGTCACCTCTGTTTTAGGACCATCCCTGCTGCAGGCAGTGACTCTAACAAGAGATTAGCAGCTTTAGTAACAAGTACCACGAGTCTATTACGGCATGTCCCCACGGCAAAGATTTTCAGACGGTTTTTTCAGCCGGTTTGCGTTTTTTCAGACCGCCTGAAATACCGGCCGAAAATTAGCACAATTGTGCTCTATGGAAAACCCATGCAGCAGTCCCCACTGTACGGGTTTTCCGGCGGGCGGTTTTGCCGCCGGCGGTCCGGCGGCAAAACATTGAGCAAGCGCATTCTTCCGTCCGAAAATCTGTGCTTCTCGATGTGAAGGAGGAGGGCTTTTCTTCGCTCATCGCGGAGAAAACACGCCCTCCCTCCCCCCCCCCCCCGCGGGGATGGGCGCAAAACAGGACAAATACCGGCCGGCAAAGCGGCCTTATTTGTCCTATGCCATGGGGATGCGCCCAAACAGTCCAAAAACAGTCCAAAAACCGCTGGGAAAACAGTGACAAAAACAGTTCACAAACCGAAAACAGCTTGAAACACAGACCGGTTTTTTGACAAAAACAGTCCAAAAACAGCTTGAAATGAGTGGCAGAAACGGAGCTGTTTTTGTCCATTGCCGTGTGAACGCACCCTTAGGGCATGTTCACACGGCGGTTTTGGCCGAACCTCACTGCAAGCTCGCGTCTCCCGACGCGGGTTTGCGGTGCAGGGGCTGGGCGTGGTCTCGGCGCAGGTGGGGCGTGGTTTGGAGCGCGGCTTGCGCCGAGGGTTTGCCCCCATGCAAATTAATAGCAGGGGGCAAACCGCGGCGCGATCCACGGCCCAGCCGCACACCACCCGCGGCGCCCCCCAAGAAGTGCCAGGAGAGTTCTCCACACGCGTGGGTTTGGCCGCGGTCCGGAATACGCGGCAAAACCAGCGGCGTGTGAATATTAGTGCGGTTTCCAATAGGAAACCATGTTAATAAACTAGGCGCGATTTGGGTGCGGTTTTGGCCGCGGAACCCGCATCGGAACCAGCGGCCAGAACCACGCACCAATCCGCCGTGTGAACAGGGCCTTTGGCTGTGTTCACACGGCTTATTTCGGGGCGTATTTATGGACGTATTTACGTCCGCAAATACGTCCCGGAATACGTTTCAAATACAACTTCAAACTTAGTGGGAGATATAATCACTTCACTAGTAAAATCCCAATTGTCCAGTGGAGCAGGCAACCGAGGCAGACAACTACCCAATTTAATAAACAACTCACTTGCAAATGTAGCCTTCACACCGAGGAGGAAGAGAGGAGATTCCAGCCCACGAGATCATCAAGGTAAAATTACAAAAACTTATTTGTTTCCATAAAAAAAGAATTATTGTTTTCGAAATACATGGTGAAAGGCATGGTCGGAATAACCGGGTTTCAAAAAAAACGGCACCGGGCTTTGGACAAGTCCCTTTCCTGTTTCGGGTTTCAAATACGTGTCACAAGGTGGCACGTTTTTCATTGTAAATACTTTCCCATTTTTTACTATGGGGTTTTACATTGAAAAATACGCCTAATAAGTGTCGGGACTTAATTTTAGATGTATTTACGGCGTATTTACGCCCCACAAATACGTCGCGAAAATACGCCTCGGGTGAATGACGAGGCGTATTTTACATTGGAATCAATGCTAATCTAATTGTTCATTATTTGAACCGTATTTCGGGACGTCCCGAAATAAGCTGTGTGAACATAGCCTTAGGGTAATACCATACTTTACACTGCCAACTTACCAACCCCTGTAACTAGGAACTGTGCATCTTTGTGTGGACCATTATACTATTTACATACTGTATGTTCTGAAACTGGCAAGCATAAATGCCTTCTTGAGAGTTAAGACTGCTTGAGTTGAACATTCCAAAAGGACTCCATAAGTGCTTTATTGCCGAGTTGTCCTCCAGTGCTGCCAGAATTGTCGTTGGCTGCACAGCTTTCTGCTATGTGGATTCAATAGAAAAGAACAAGCGTTACTCATTATTATGAACACTTTTTTCAGTGCAAGGCATTTCACGCCGGCATCCTTTAGGATCATTTAAAAATTGAGTGGGGGGAATTCTCAAAAAATTTGATTCGGTCCTTGCCGAATTTTCCGACAAAAAAAAATTTGGTCCGAATTAATTCGGGGCGAATCGGTTAAAAAGCAGCTATTCCAGGCTGCCAGGGGCCTGCAGGGTGCTGTAGAACTTGTCCATGCTTAAATATGCAAGGAAACTTTGGTTTGGTTTATACAATGTTGTGTTTTGTTGACACGCAGATGCTGGCCCCGCTTTAGAATCCTTCACTATAAAATTCCGGGCACTTTAAAAGGGAAAACTACCAAAAAAATCAATGGGGGGTAGCCTGATAAGTAAACCAGCGAAAGCCCGGAAAAAAACAAGCTGAGAACTCAGATGGGAAATTAGTACAGAGTGTGGAGGTGAGGGGGCAGCACAGCGCATGAGGTAGGGAGTGGACAAAGAATTCTGGAGTGGGAAAAAGGAGGAAGCCCCGAAGGCACAATGATGAGACGGAGGGCACGGCGGCAGCGCATGAGGTCAGGGGAGTGGCACAATGAATTCTGGAGGTGGGAAAAAAGGAGGAAGCCACAGAATGGCACAATGACTGAGAGCGGAAGTCACGTCGGCAGCAGCATAGGTCAGGCAGTGGGACAATGAATTTTGGGGGTGGCAAAACAGGAGGAAGCCACAGAATGGCACAATGACTGAGAGCGGAGGTCACAGCGGCAGCAGCATGAGGTCAGGCAGTGGCACAATGACATTCTGGAGGTGGCAAAACAGGAGGAAGCCACAGAATGGCACAATGACTGAGAGCGGAGGTCACGGCGGCAGCAGCATGAGGTCAGGCAGTGGCACAATGACACAGTGTGGAGGAAACGGCAGCAGCCACAGCAGCAGCATGAGGTCAGGCAGTGGCACAATGACACAGTGTGGAGGACACGGCAGCAGCCACAGCAGCAGCATGAGGTCAGAAAGTGGCACAATGACATTCTGGAGGTGGCAAACAGTTAGGAGCAGATGGCACAATCACAAGTGTAGAGGTCCACAGCAGCAGATGAGGTCAGGCAGTGGCACAATGACATTCTGGAGTGGCAAAACAGTATTAGGCCACAGTGTGGCACAATGACACAGTGTGAGGGCACGGCAGGAGTCACGCAGCAGATGAGGTCAGAGAGTGGCACAATGACATTCTGGAGGTGGCAAAACAGGAGGAAGCCACAGAGTGGCACAATGACTGAGAGCGGAGGTCACGGCGGCAGCAGCATGAGGTCAGGCAGTGGCACAATGACACAGTGTGGAGGACATGGCAGCAGCCACAGCAGCAGCATGAGGTCAGACAGTGGCACAATGACAAATTCTGGAGGTGGCAAAAAAAGGAGTAGGCCACAGAGTGGCACAATGACAGAGATTTGAGGTGACGGCGGCAGGAGCAACAGCATGAGGTCAGAGAGTGGCACAATGACACAGTGTGGATGTCACGGCAACAGCAACAGCAGCAGCAGCATGAGGTCATAGAGTGGCACAATGACAGAGTGTTGAGGTGGGTGGCAATACCAGTCCTTGGTAAAGATGGTGGTAGGCAGATGGAGAAACTGTCAGCAGATGTGTGGCATCAGGCGGGTGGCGGCATCAGAATAGTGGCTGAGGCAGGTAGTTTGAACCCAGACTGACGGCCTAAGCATTGGGTGTGGAAATCCTGGCCGATCCACGCCTGATTTTATCTTGACAAAGGTCAGTCGTTCACATTTCCCGTGGACAAGCGGGTTCTCCTTGGGGTAACGATGGCCCCCGCCGCACTGAACACCCGCTCTGATGCCACACTACTGGCCGGGCAGGACAGCTTCTCCACTGCAAACTCGGCAAGTTGCGGCCACACATCCAGTTTGGCTGCCCAGTAGTCCAGCGGATCTTCTAACTGAGGTGGCAGAGTGCTGTCCAAGTAGGCCACAACCTGTTGGTTCAGGGACTGCTCCAGCTCCTGCTGCTGCTGCTGGCGACTGCCCTCCTCACTAGGCGGGTGAAGGAAGCTGCTCATCAGTGACTCCAGACTTAGGTTACTACTGATGGAGCTGGTACTGCCCCTACCCCCCCACCTTCCCCCAGCAGCCGCGGCAGTAGTACGTGAGCGCTGAGGAACCCCCCGGTCAGCCCTGTCAGAGGAGGGACGATGCCGCACATGGGCAGCGGCCAACTGATTACGGAGGATTTCCCTATAGTATTTGAGTTTGTCTTCCCTCTCAATAGCTGGGAAAAAGGCTCCCATTTTGGACCAGTAGCGAGGGTCCAATAGGGTGGAGAGCCAGAAGTCATCCCTCTGCCGGATGCTGACTATTCGGCTGTCACTAGCCAGGCAAATAAGCATGCTGCGGGCCATCTGCACAAGTGACTCAGGGGCTCCCTGCCTCCATTTCCACTGTATATGCCACGGTGCTTGGGGGTCATCTGCCTCGTCTTCCTCATCTCCATCCACCTCCTCCAGCTGCTCCTGCTCCTCCTCTCTTGTCACCTGGGTAGAAAATCCACTCATTTCACCAGACAATTTCTTTCTGCTCCAATGTCCTCCTCCTCCTCCTCCATTTCAGTCCCACCGGACTCATGTGGCCACGAGATGTAGTCGCAGTCACCAGTCCCTGCCCAGACAGATTTTCAGCATCTGTTCCAGGACATGAAGCAGTGGAATGACGTTATTCATCCCGTAGTCCTGGCGATGACAAATAACGTCGCCTCCTCGAATGGCCTCAAAAACGGCAGGTGTCACGCATGAGCTGCCACTGGCTGACATCAAAGTTACACAGGGGAGTACTTCTGTCTGCCTGGATCTCAAAAAATCGTTAATGGCCCTTTCTCTGTTCATACAGTCGGCTCAACATGTGCAGGCTGGAATCTTCCCAGCGGCCGGTGGAAACATCCCACATATCAGAGTGGTGTTGGGGGGAGGCCGTTCTGCCGCTGCAACTCGAGAGGGTGTTTCTGGCTTTGTACGAATGGATAAAGTGCATGCTCAGTTTTCCTGGCCATTTTCAGAATGTTATGAAGATCGGTGGAAGACTTCAGGAACCATTTTCACAAACGATACGAACACGGGACGCCATGAAGGGCGAATGGACCATCCCTCCTCGGTGCAGCACGGGACACCTTGTTACCTCCATTGTCCGTCCCATGGTTCGATTTGCAGGTTTGGCGCGGAGAAAGCCAACACATCGTTTCTTGCTGCATGACGCGGAGCGTTCCTCCCGGTGTGACCTCGTTCGCCGTGGCCCAAGCCAGGTGATAGAACTGCGTTGACACGCTGTGCCCTACACATGTGGTATAATAAGCAGTTACTTGTGGAAGTCTGAGATGGTGGTGATGGTGGAGGAGGAGGAGGCGGAATTGGCGCGGGTGGCCAGCAGTTTGGACAACGTGGAGGAGAAAGCGGCGTCTTCCTGTCCAGTTGTTGGTGTTCCTGGGCAGGAAGCACATTCACCCAGTGGGCCGTAAAGGGACATGTACTGGCCTGACCGTAAGTTACAGTCCAGACGTCAGCGCTGCCGTGCACCTTGGAACAAACCGATAAGCTCAAGGTCTGACCCACCTTTGTTCTACATATTTATGAAGTGCGGTACTGCCTTTTGGAAAGAAATTACGGCTTGGAAACTCTCCATCTCGGACAAGCCATTAGTTCTCTGATTGGTGCAGAGTCCACCATTTGAAAGGAGGACTGCAATACCAACAACTTGGACAGGAGCACCGGCAGCTGCTGCACCTTAGGATGGTTGGACGTTCTGTTGTCTCTTTTGCAATCGCCTGCTGAACGGACCTGCTGGCGCCAATGAGTAGCTCGAGGAGAGGAGAATCTGGAACGGAAGATGATGTCAAAGAGAAAAAGCTCCCTTCTTGCAGAGTGGTGGTGCCTTGATGGCTGCAATGGCATGCATGCCACTGGGCCTGTCTGCTTCTGCTGTTGCTGCGGCAGGCAGGATGGATCACCACATCTGAGCCACGTTTCTCCAGGCCACCGGATGGTGACGATGCATGTGTTGAGCGCAGGGCCGTGCGTGCAAAGTTAGCTCCCTGGCACGCTTCACTTTCTGCTTACAGATTCTGACATATACCCATATTCGGGCTCTCCGGTGTCTTAGCAAAGAACTGCCACACTGCCGAGTATCGGTTTTACTCCAACGCTCCGCACTGAGTGACTACTGCCGCTGCTGTACTCGCTGAGCCCTGTGCCGTAACTTCATGGACCTGTGAAGATGGGTTTTGTTCCCTGTGGCCGCTTGGCTCCCGACCTCACACTGCCTGTATCCTGTTGACACACGGCACAACTGACCCACTTGCTGCTGCACCGTGCCTGACGCGCAGCTGACGCCCTCTTTCCTGACGATGATGAAGCCCTTGCCTCACCGGCTCCAAGTGCGGTCGGCTCATCATCATCTATTTGTGTTTATCGTCACTGTGTCCACAATTCACCGGTCTTGTATGGCGAGGCTGACCTCTAACAAATGACCTCCCATGCCACTCTCCAACATCTATACTTTGCCGCCTACTGCAAGAAGCAGGGGATATTGGCCCCATTTTTTTGCTGCCAAGTAGCTGCTGACTGCTCCTCAAATTGTTCATCCTCGCTATATAGTGCGCTGAGCCCCAGACACATGTAGATTCTGGATGAGCAGCTCTCCCCCCCCCCCCCCCCCCGGACCCCCCCGCCCGTGCTCAGCAGGCCCGGCCGTCGCCCGCACCAGGTGCCTGGGCCCGCCCCCCCGCCCTGACCCCGGTCACACGCGCGCACTATGCATCACATAAGGGTTGTGGTCTGAGTTCCATCCGAACCTTGACTGGGGGGTTGTCAGACTGTCATCGGTGGAGGAAGAGGATGACCTAGTCAACCATCATGAACCTTGGGTTGCTGAACAAAATCACACGGCCGCTAGATGAACAGCGGCAGTTGTGGCCTCAACGTTGTGACTACTGATGCGACGTCCCCTTGCTGTGCTGCGACCTGGCGCCCTGTTCCGGATATGTTTGTGCCACTGCACTCGAAGGTGCAGAGCACTGCCACCTCTCTGTCTGACATATGTTTGTTCTAAAAAATGTACAGACAATGTTGATGATGATATCTGTATATGATAAATATACACCCTGTTTTTTTGGAAACCTTTTTCCAAATAAAATGAACCCAGTAACAAGCTTGGGTAACCATTGGATATAAATGCGCTCCACAATTGGCCAGGAAAAATTTACTTGGTTGTGTCGTTTAAAAACTCTGTGTGTTGTTACTAAATGTAAAGCACAAACAGGCTTAATTACTTCGGACATGAATTTTAGGCTACAGGAAATATTTATATATTTTGGGTTGAAAAAGACGGTTTATTTTATGTCAGCACACAGACAAACACGCTTAATTAACCCTGGATGTAATTGCGCCAAAGAATTGAGCCGCACAAACTAGTAGCTTTGTAGCGTGTTACAATGCGTGTTTTCTACGCCACACTAACAAGATAATACAGTTGTAATTAACCTTTGCTGTGAATTAGGCTACAGGAAAAATTTATATATTTTGGCGGTGAAAAGAGGTTTATTTTTGTCAGACACCAGCAAAACAAAAAACCCAAAAAAAAAAAATCGCTTAATTAACCCCTGGATGTAAATTGCGCAAAGAATTGTGCCGCACAAACTAGTAGCTTTGTAGCGTGTTACAATATGCGTGTTTTACTACGCCACCACACAAGAGATATGTTGTATTTAACTTTGCTTGTGAATTAGGCTACAGGAAAAATGTATATATTTGGCGGTGAAAAGATGGTTTTTATTGTTGTCAGCACACCAGCAAAAAACGCTTATATTAACCCCTGGATTGTAAAATTGGCCCAAAGAATGAGCCGCACAAAAACTAATTAGCTTTTGTTAGCGTGTTACAATTGCGTGTTTTCTACCGAACCTAAACAAGAGATAAAGTTGTAATTAACCTTTGCTTGTGAATTAGGCTACAGGAAAAATGTTATATATTTTGGCGTTGAAAAAGCGGTTTAGTTTTGTCAGAACACCAGCAAAACAACGATTAATTAAACCCCTGGATGTATAAATTGCGCTAAGAATTGAGCGCACAACTAAAGCTTGTAGCGTGTTTACAATTGAGTGTTTTCTACGCCACCACAACAAGTGATACAGTTGTTAATTATGCGTTGCTTGTGAATTAGGCTACAGGAAAAATGTATATATTTTGGCGTTGAAAAGAACGGTTCTTGGGGTCAGCACACTCCAGCAAAACAAGATTAATTAACCCCCTGGATGTTAATTGCGCAATAGCAATTGAGCAGCAAAAATGACGTGGTATTTGTATTGTAAAAACGCTGTTTCTTTAAATGAATATTACAACAGGCACTGGCTTAGATCCACTTGGATTATTGTATGTCATATGCAGCTGCAGTGGCCGCTCACTGGATTTCGATCCATTTACCCAAAAAATTAGAAATAGAACATTAAGAGAACAGATCTCTGAGACAGCTGAGACACCCACAAAAATCGCTATATAAAAAATCAATTCTTCAGTAAGAGCTTTCAGCTCTGGACGTACAGAATCCGCCGGTCTCTGATTGGCTTCATTCTTGCCATGTCATTGCTGGCTATGTCCTTCTTCCTCCCATGAGTGCTTTGCCCCATGTAACGCCATGGCTTGCAGCCATTTTATAATCAAAAGCCACACTTCGTTCACCCGAAATTCCCCAAAGTTCGACTTCGTTCCGAACGAAGTTTTCCTGAAATTCTAAACGAATTCCACTTCGTTAGAATCAATTCGCCCATCTCTACTCATATTGTTTTTCAAAATGTGAAAAGAAAAATTTTGATGGTAGAGTCCCTTTAAAGGCAAGAGTATACCGTTGTTTTAGCTAATAATAGCCTATACAATATATAAATGCTGAATATTCACCCAAAAATAGTGTGAACCCATTCTCATAGCACAAATAAGTTAAAGGTCTTTTTAGTTGTATTGAAAATTGTTGTTCTAGACTGATGGAAATCTCTCTTGGGATTGATCATAGGATCTGAAAGAAAATCTCCTGTGAGGAATGTAATATACAGATCGACTGTTTAGACTTCTCTGACAGCTCTAGGTAACTGGTGAGTCTCTCTACGTTATCTTAATTAAAAACAAAGAAATGTGGTGTGGTCTGGACAACTGACTATGGGAATTTACACTTTGCTTCTTTTTGAGTCCAAACAAAAGCCATTATCTTATAGACAGTATCATGGGCACTAGTTTCTGGGTATATTTATCCTACTACATAATATATTTTTAAATATTTAGTAATACTCTAATTACCGTTAACATACATTTGAGATTATTTGTGTAATCATGCATTACTGATTCACCTGATAGATTAAGTCACACTGATGTCCATTAAAATCAACTGATGGATACTATTTCAATTGAACATGGGTAAATGGGCACAGGCATTAAATAGCAAAACCAGAGTATATAGTACGGCATAGCAAAGTTTCAATAAACTAGATATTATCAAAAGCAACATAGATATTTCAGCAATACTTTAGGTTGAGACTAACTTGAATATACCACTGTATTTTAGTATCCCAATAGTTATCATAGATGTGATCGACATGTAGTAATCAAAGACTGAAAGATATTTTCTCACCTTAGGCTATGTTCACACGGCTTATTCTTGAACTTATCTCGCCCCGTATTTAGCGCCGTACCATGCGAATTATGGGCTGAAATACGTCCCAGTCATTACGGTAATCCACAGTTCTCATAGAGAACTATGGATTATGTCTCCTCTCCCTGCTCGCACAATTCGGTGAGCGGGGAGAGAAGTGACGTGTCAATTATTCACGCCGTATAATGAATGTCTATGGGGCCGGCGGGCTGCTGCCCCCGTACACACGGCATAATTGCGGGGCGAAATACGTCCCGCAATTAAGCGGTGTGAACATAGCCTTAGATATTGGCAAATTTACCGTAAATGTCTGACAATTTTCACATCCAGGTGAATGTCCTTTTTGAAGTATGTGGGATAACAATGTTCTTAAAGGGGATGTGTCATCAAAAAATTACTAATTGTTTAAGTCCTGTTTTTATGTTAAACACATTTTTTAGGGATTTTTGGTTGGTTTTTTTACATTTTTCAGATCAGTTTCACTATTTATTAATACTTCTTGAGTCTTGCAGTTTTCACTTTGGCCATTAGGCCTTGTCTGCACTGCTTTAACAGCATTTAGAGAGATGCTTTACAGTAGCTTCATGCACATAGGAGTCTTAAGACTGACTCAGTCCCATTGACTTCTATAGGAGAGTTTTCTAATCATGCTTTGTGACCTGGGAAGAAGTCACTGTGTGGGGAGGTGAAAGGGGGAACTGTGACTGGGTGAACTGTGACTATCTCCTCTTGTGATTGGTGGATCCTGTGTTATCTATTCACACTGGTGTCTCCTTTCAGTTTAACCCTGCATAATGAGCAGACAACTGAAAATCTTTCTCTACAGAACAGGAAGTGTCAGACTATTATTAGGCTTAGTGACCAAAGTGAAAACTGAAGGACTTAAGAAGTATTAAAAATATTGAAATTGATATGGAAAATAAAAAAACAATATAACCAAAAAGTCTTAAAAAATGTGTTTAACATAAAAATGTGGGTTAAACAATAAGTCATTTCTGATGACACATTCCCTTTAAAAGCTTGGTTCATATCTGTATTGGATGTTCCGTTTGGAACCTATGTTACAGAGGTGAAAATGGACACCAAGGGATCCGTTACACAACAGACATCAATGGCGCCCAATGGACCTATTGATTACAATTAGTTTGTCAGGTGTCCGCCTTGGTATCAGTCATTTAGACGGAAAAGACAGTGCAGCATGCTGCTCTATTTTTTCATCATTTCTGACGGAATATGTGATGGAGATTCCAAAGAGAACCTCTGAAGCATGTGTGAACCAAGCCTAAGAGGCTTGAGTTGCGATATGTTGTTGTTAGTTATTTTTTATCACTTTTATGTATCATTGGTTTCTATGACATGCCTGCTCGTGGAGCTGCAAGTTTTATTCTTAGTGGGTGTTTCTTAAGATACATGATCTCTCTTCTGTCAATTATTTAGGTTGTGTGCCTAATCTGTGACCAGTGATGACCTGCATTTGTGAAAGATGTCTTTACAGTGCCCAGGAGAAGGTTAGCAAGGACCAGTGAACTTACACAAAACTGCAGGTTTTTGTAATCTCTAAAAATGAAGCAGCAGCTGCACATAAATCTGAATTAATGAAACAGTAGAATAGTTCTAATTAACACTTTGAGCAAAGTAACTCCATGTTTTAACATTAAATGGAGCAGAAAAACTTTCAAATGGATTAATGGGAAACTCCTCCTAAAATACATTATTTCTTAATAATTCCTTAATGAGGACAATTAGACAATTGCGGGTAACAGAATTAAGCAATATATACTGTATATACATAGTTGACATTATTATCACCACTTCCTACGTTCGACAGCGCATAACTCATGAAAAAAGTCACGTGTGGTGACCTGATTTGGTGGGAATGTAGGGTGTATGGCAAGCTGTCTGCACATATGCTTCATTTCTGTCATGGGTAAAAGTGGAGATTTATGAGAGTTGCCAAAATGGAGGATTATTGGCACCTCTGCTAAAGAAGTTGCATTGGCAGAAAAGGTCTAAATTTTCACAGCAGTATCAGAACTGGACCTCCACTGACAGACAAAGTATCTGTTTCTACTACAAGTCACATTTTATGCTTCATTAAACAGATGGGCAATGGCATGTCAGGCAAGAAACATCAGAGAACAAACACCCTGCAACCATTGGTGGAAGAAGAAGAGCTGGTGGTGGCAGAGCTATGGTCTTAGGATTGTTTTTGTGGCATTCTTTGGTCCCACTCATCCATGTGGAACCCTCAACCGATTTTAGTATGAATCCATCCTTTCAGATAAAATACACACACACATGCTGATTGTATTCCCAGGGGCGTATTGGATCAGCTTTTAAGAAAAACCAACATGTCCCATGAATAGAAGTCTCTGACATTCGTTGGAAGAGCATGACCAAGACTTCCAAGTCTTCTATTTCCCCAGACTGGAGGCCAATTGAGAATCTGTGGGACCACCTAGATTTTCATGTTTGCCTAATTGATACTACCTTAACTTACCCTCCAGCAGCTGTGGGATTTACTGCAATCAGCATGGCTAAAGGTACCTGTGAAAACTAGGACCCTATTAAGTCACTCCAAGCCTGTCTAGCTGCTGTCCATGCTGCACACGGCATTTACTCTGGATATTAACTGGTGATCATAATAATGTGATTCAATTGTATTTGTCTACTGTTCAACATATTTACCTTTTATGTTGATGTAGTTGTATAAGTGTTCGACCAATATACTAAATTCCTGATGATATTTACTCTTCACCAACTGGCATTTTCAGATATCTTTTTTGTCATTGTCTCTACAGTAGAAATGGAAGCTTTGAAAATGTTTCTTAATCTATTAGGCTATGTTCACACGGCTTAACTGCGGGACGTAATTACGCCCCGCAATTACGCCGTGTGGGCGGGGCGGGAGCGGGGGGGGGGGGGGGGCCCATTGACATGCATTACCAACGGCGCGTATACGCCGCTGGTAATTCACATGTCAATTATATCCCCGCCTGGCGGATTCGCCGAGCAGGGACAGGAGACGTAATCCATAGGTCTCTATGAGAACTGTGGATAACCGTAATGAATGGGCCGTTTTCAGCCCGTAATTTGCGCACTCTGGAGCGTAATTATGGACCGAAATACGGCCCATTTTAAGCCGTGTGAACATGGCCTTAAAATACATGAAATTTAGGTGCTGCCAAGTCAGGGAGAGAAGCAATTATTTTAAATGTTCCAAGAGATCAAGTGCTTCAAGTAGTGATGGCAGCACCTAGAATTTAGATGGCAATTCTGGCTGGGGAATTGGGGCTAATAAACAGGGCAGCCAATCAGGAGAGCTGACAGGAGTGGAGCTGGAGGTTATGTACACAGTTATAAAGGAGAGAGCCTGTCAGCTCTGGGTTAGCTATGGTTACATTCTTAGTTGATTCAAGAGGGTCCTGTTGTGAGCAGTAGTTAAAGGGGAATCCCTGTCTATTAAGCCGGCAATAAACAGTGCAGGCTGGGCATTGGAGATCAGCCCAACTCACTACAACACCAGAAGTAGTGCAAAAAACACCAGCGAGAGAAAGAGAATAGAGACTCAGGAAGAGGAGAGGCAGACAACTCAGAAACACAGGTGGGCAATTTGGGGGACTGCCAGAAGAGAAAGGAACCCCAGTGATTGGAAGGAGTGTGCCCTGTGTCAGATAGTTCCAGCACCTTGCACGCCTGGGCTGGGATGGGGATCAGCACCAGAGCCAACACCTTACGCAGCTAGACTGGGTCGGAACAAGTAGGCAGTTGTGAGGAGTGTCAAACGTCCAGAAAGAAAGGGTCAGAGTTATACCACAAAGTCATGTGCCTTGCCCAAATGTCCACAAGAAAAGTACCATGAGTAAAGCCTGAAGTATTTCTGGAGAAACTGTGTTATCTGCTGCTTTTAAGCGCCGGTGCACCACATTACCGCAACACGTCTACTACTCCATCCATCATCTGCAATTGCAGTATTTAGTGAAGTGCGGTGTTTCTCACAAGCTGACATTACTGGAGGCTCTTTTCCTTTTTGATCTGTTACACACACTTGTCTATCACTAAATTCATGGTACTATTTTGAATTGTTACAAATTTTCCATAGATCTTTCTAGATCTTTCATAGATGTTTCACCTGACAGAGGATTTAGAGTGGAAATACACCCAATAGAAACATGGGGAGTGACACATGTAGAAATTATTCTTTGCTTTCAGTTGTGTATAGTTATCTAATCACTTCAGTCCATGAACCATTAAGATTTTACCCAAACAAAATTATCAAATTTTGTGGTGTACAATATTCTTTGCAGCTTTTTTGGTTCTGTGAATCCTAAAGATACCATTGCAATTGTGGGACAAGTAGAACTTTGCACATGATCTCTGTTACAGCTTGAAAAAAGATCCTACACATGTACCTCCCCCCACCTTCTGAAATTTACTTCCCGACATACTTTGTTTCCTATTCAGCATGGACTGGATGGAGGCAACTATCCAAAAATGGTCCAGAAGTTTTACTCTGAAACTGTTTTACACAAGCTACCACTTAACATTAAAGTGAGAAAAAATCTCACCTTGGAACTCAGCCTACCTTAGACATCATCTTAGAAATTTAAACCATATAGAGACAAAATATCGAACTGCATAACACGCAATTAGCAACACATTAAAGAACCAGGGAGTATTTATTAGGACTTTTCTCAATGTCGTAGTCAGGTCAAATTACAAAATGTATTTTGCTTGCCTTAATATAAATGATTTAATATACATTAAACTACTTTTGTTTCAGAACAATTCCAAAAAGTTTTACAAGTACTCATACACAAATATACAATCTGCCACATTTAAGGTCCAAATTTACTGACACAGGATAGGGATGGAATTTATAATGATAATGCCTGAGCACCTGGAACAACAGGAAACATTTACAAATGCATATATAAGGATAACCTAACATCTGGAGAGTACGTATATGGTCATCTTCATCTTTCTTCACTGAAAATGAGTATTCCATTCAAATTTCCCAATGGGAATCCTAAAGTAAACATCTTGCTTCTTTACTGACAAATAACATAGACCATTATGGTACCCACATAAGTGCTTAGGTCAAACATAATAATACTTGATTCTTGATTGCATTATTTAGTATATATCTTGATTATATTAAGCTGCTCATCAAGAATGGTATTATTCTGTATGTGTTTGTTAAGTTTCGATAATATTTTACTGTGGCAAATAAAAACAAAACATACAAGAAAAAATGCAAAACAGTCCTTGAAACATTTCTTGGGGAGGGTGGATTGTAGGGGCCGTGAGAGCCATGAGGGACAAACAGTTCAAGCAGAAACAAGTTAGTGGACTTGAGGAACACCAGAGGAACTGTGGACTTGTGCCAGGAGGAACACCAGAGGAAATGAAGACCTGTGCCAGGAGGAACACCAGAACAACTACAGACTTGTGCCAGGAGAAACACCAGAAGAACTGCAGACTTGTGCCATGAGGAACATCAGAGGAACTGTGGACTTGTATCAGGAGAAGCCAGAGGAACACAAGCGGACACGAATGTAGGAATTCATATGGCCAGAGATACAGAGCAAGACCCCAGCTTGCACTTCAGATAACTAGGCCCTGAGTGCAACAAATGGCTGGGCTAAATAGTTCCCCCAGGAAGTGTAACAGGTGGAAGCTGTGAGTGCTGAGAGCAGTTTAATTATTGTCCTGCTGAAAGTCACACAATGCACTGAACAGCCACCAGAGTCAAGGTTCATGAAGTAAGCAAACCCTTACAGTACCCCCCTTTTTATGAAGGGCCTCCGGACACTCAACAGGACTAGTGAATTCCGGACCAGGAGACATGACACCTGGTATGTTGCCAGGAGCAGAAGATTCTGGGCAAGGAGATATGTCACCAAGAGCAGCAGATTCAGGATTAGGAGATGTGACACCAGGCATGTCACCAGGAGCAGCAGATTACAGATCAGGAGATTTGACACAAGGCGTGTCATCAGAAAAGGCAGATTCTGGACTAATAGATGTAACACCAGGAGCATTCGCCAAAAATGTTTTTTTGTGCAGCCATCTTGAAGGCCTCAGCTGTCACCCTAAGATATTCAGCCAGGTTAAATAGGTCTGCAACTAAAACAAGGAAAGGCCTTACATCCTGTGGATCCATTTTACATGGCCTGAGTCTTCTGTTCTGTTTTTATAAGGATTTTATCATGGCAAATCAGATTTGTGCTAGCAGGAACAACACAGGAACTCCAGACTTGTGTCAGGAAGAACACCAGAGGAACTGTGGGCTTATACCAGGAGGAAAGCCAGAGGAACTGCAGACTTGTGCCAGGAGGAACACCAGAGGAACTGCAGAATTGTGCCAGAAGAAACACCAGAGGAACTGCGGACTTGTACCAGGAGGAAAGCCAGAGAAACACAAACAGACATGGATTAAGGAATTTAGGTGGCCAGAGATACAGAGCAAGACCCCTGCTTGCACTTCAGAAAACTCAGGCCCTGAGTGCAACAAATGGCAGGGCTATATAGGTCCCCCAGGGAATGGAATGGGCGGCAGGTGTGAGTGCTGATTGCCCTGCTGGAAGGCACAGAATGCACTGAACAGCCCCCAGGGTAAAAGACATGAAGTAAGCAAGCCCTTTACAGTGTTTGTTTAAACATGTTTATTTTTACACTTCTGTAGTTCTTAAGATACAGGATAATATTGGACTCTATTACGACATATTTGTGCACTTCCATTGTGGTGACTCGGCATAGTAATTGTCCATCATTATGTGTAATTTTCACTTTCTGTTTTCACCACCTATCTCATTTGGGCAGGCTTTATAAATCTGAACTGTGTCTATTGTAAATCTTATGGACCTGACAAATTTGAACAGATGTAGAAAAGAATAACTTGACAGATAATGCACCAAGAGTTCATGGAAGAGAATGTATCTCAACTTTTCAATGCTTTTCAATGACTTTTGTTGTGATCTACGACCAGATAACCCCAAAAAAGGGGATATCACAGTCAATCTAAACTCGGCTGCATCAATATCTCGCACAAAATGTGTTGTCAATATCATTTAAGCATAAAAAAAGGGATAATTTGGAGAGGAGATGCTCTTGAGAATCTAGGATCCAGCACCTTCAAACTCTGATTTTTAAGTGCGATGTGACAATAGGTTGCAGTGACACACAACTAACATATTAAATAGAATGACAATTAAATGATAATTATTAGATGCTGAAAGGGGTTTTCTGAAAGCCACAGCCAGCTTTAGAATCACACATACTGGTCAGACTGTGGGAAATTCTATAGCAGTGACGGACACATGAGCTCTGCTGTTTCTGGCTATTCCTGTTATACTTATAAATCTCTTGCACTCATGTCAGTGTATTACACAGAGCTCTAGAGCTTCCTGAAGAGCTCTAAGGAGTGTTTATTTAGATAAATGATAAACTTCCAAAGTCCGTAGCTAAAGATAAGACTCTGCAGGAGGTGGCTCGCCAATGACAGACAGCATGTCAGCTTAGTGCAATAAGAGATAGGAGTCAGAGGAGAGAGGGGGATAGGGATGATCATAACAAGAGAAATGTGTATGCTCTAAGAGGAGATAAAATCTTTATCTACTAACCAAGGAAAAATCAAAGAAAAAGTCTTCAATTACTTGTACCTACAAGTTAAAAGCTAATCATTGTAGTGAGACAACCTCTTTAAAGCTAAAATCAGATGGCCCCATCTATTTAGAACCAATAACAGTAGTAGCAATACAAGAGAAAAGTTTCCTAATGAAAATGTGTACTTCCCTGCATTATCATAAAGGGATCTGATACCACTCTTGGCACCATTTATATGACCTCTGCAGGAAGCTTTATATTAGTCACCAGGTTGAGCCAGTATGCTGTTAAAACTAAGATAATTTTAGGGGGAACCTATTCAGAGACATATGTATTAACTATATGAAAACAGACCAGTGACAAACAAGCACAACATCTAAAATGTTACAAAATTCTATATATTTTTAATGATTGTAGGAAAAAAACAGTGGGGCAGATTTATTCTACTGTACTATATGGTTTCCATCTGAAATCTGCCATAAAACGCACATTTTGGGGCATCTAGTTTAGACTTATGTATCACTTGTTACAGACAATTTTGTGCCACATTCCACAATGGGCGTGCCTTATCTAGTAATGGGTGTGGCTTCACAGGAATGGGGCATGGCTTAAATGAGATACTGTAAAACAAAATTCTGGCACAGGCTTTTGGTGCAAAGTGATGGCCCATGTACATCTTATTTGTGGTCTCCAGTGTACTTAACCATCAGGAAACCATAAAAAATAATATTCCAATGTATACCATGGTGGATCCATATAACACAATACAGCAATAGAATAATACTATTCTTTTTTGTCTAGCACATACTGTAAAACCTATACATTTAGGTAGTAGAGAAAATGTAGTTGAAATACAGTACTCCTCCAATATACAATATTTATTAGTTTTAGAATGACCATGGTACGTTGAAACCATAACTCTATAAAAAAACTGGTAATTGAATCCGAAGCCCCAAAATGTCACCAACATTAAAAAAAAAAAAGAAAAATAAAGAAAATGAAGCACATAACTGATAAGTGTCAAGTAAGTCCTTACATATAACATCGGAAAGAGCTGCTGGAAGCTGGAAATCACTTTATATTTTGGTTATAGGAGCTTATTTGAGTTATGTGCTTTATACACAATGTACCAGGAAAAAAATGGACCCTCACCTGGTGCCTGAAGAAGCGACTTATCCTGGCACATGTAAGAACAGTACAGGACATGTAGTACTGCACTGTACTGTAGAGAGGCACTACAAGACTGCCAATCACTGTATGCACCTCACTAATACATGTAAGAGCAGTACAGGACATGTAGTAGCACACTGTACTGCAGAAAGTTCATAATGATTGGCTGCATCTTCCATCAATCCCTTGAGAGACAGATCAGCAGTGTCTGTGACATTGTATGGAGAGTTTGATTTCAAGATACAATGTCCCTGGAAAGACCATTGTATGGTGGATATATTGTATTCTGAGGCCGTTGTAACTTGAGGGACCATGGTGGCTCTATTGTTTTCTATAGTTCTGCTGCAGTATACACTCACCAGCCACTTTATTAGGTACACCATGCTAGTAACGGGTTGGACCCCCTTTTGCCTTCAGAACTGCCTCAATTCTTCGTGGCATAGATTCCACCAGGTGTTGCAACGATGCTCAATTGGTACCAAGGGGCCCAAAGAGTGCCAAGAAAATATTCCCACACCATGTCACCACCACCACCAGCCCGAACCGTTGATACAAGGCAGGATGGATCCATGCTTTCATGTTGTTGATGCCAAATTCTGACCCTACCATCCGAATGTCGCAGCAGAAATCGAGACTCGTCAGACCAGGCAACGTTTTTCTAATCTTCTACTGTCCAATTTCGATGAGCTTGGGCAAATTGGAGCCTCAGTTTCCTGTTCTTAGCTGAAAGGAATGGCACCAGGTGTGGTCTTCTGCTGCTATAGCCCATCTGCCTCAAAGTTCGCCGTACTGTGCGTTCAGAGATGCTCTTCTGCCTACCTTGGTTGTTTAAAGGGTGGCTATTTGAGTCCTGTTGCTTTTCTATTAGCTCGAACCAGTCTGCCATTCTCCCTTTTACCTCTGGCATCAACAAGGCATTTCCCCCACAGGACTGCCGCTCACTGGATGTTTTTTCTTTTTCGGACCATTCTCTGTAAACCCTAGAGATGGTTGTGCGTGAAAATCCCAGGAGATCAGCAGTTTCTGAAATACTCAGACCAGCCCTTCTGGCACTAACAACCATGCCACTATCAAAGGCACTCAAATCACCTTTCTTCCCCATACTGATGCTCGGTTTTGAACTGCAGGAGATTGTCTTGACCATGTCTACATGCCTAAATGCACTGAGTTGCCGCCATGTGATTGGCTGATTTGAAATTAAGTGTTAACGAGCAGTTGGACAGGTGTACCTAATAAAGTGGCCGGTGAGTGTATGTCAGGATACAACTTTTCTTGCTTTTCCGATGGATACCTGTGACAGAGGCAACAAACAAATTTTTTATTCAGACAAACCCTAAGCCAAGTAATTACATTAATATATTTGGTGCATTCTTAGTAGGTCTGGTATAAATTTGCTCTGACTAAGCTTTCAACTAGATTAGTAAATCTGCCATGGTGAGTTTTATGGGTGTACAAGTAAGGTTTTTTTTGTTTATGTTCTTAACTGCCTAATACATTATCAAGTGATGCGCCTGACCGGGCCCCGCCCCCCTCGGGGGAGGTGCGACATGACCCGGCTCGCGCGGCGTGTCCGGAGTGCACTCTGCATTCGGGGGGCGTGGCTAACAGTGCGGACGAGGTTATTTAAACCCCGCCCATCGGCACTGAAGAGCAGACAGCGCGGCGTGGGAGTGAGTAGTGCAGGATCCCTGCTGCGTGCTCCAATCATGACCGACCTGCAGGTGAAGGAATTGAGGCGATTGGTGGCAGCAAGGGGGCTGTGTGGCTCCAGGAGGCAGTCCGTTCAGTGGTCAGTGGAGCAGGACCTGTGGGGGCTCTTCAGGAGGAAGAGAGGAGCGAGCGCAGACGGCGGGCCAGGCCTCCGCAAAGGCTGAGCCCTGACTGTACACCGAGGGCTCGCCGTCGCCGGCAGAGCCCCTCCGGGTCGGGGGAATCGCCCGAGGGCTCGGGGACGGTCCTCTCGGCCCGGGAGGAATCCAAGTGGGCCGGCGAGCTCTGCGGGGGCAGTGGACCCGTCAACCAGCCTGGGGAGGGTCCGGCTGTTGCCCCTGTGTCAGCGATCCGGTCGGTGGTTACGGCGGTCCCTCCCGGCGAGGATCCAATCGGGGGGGCTGCCCGGCGACGGAGGCCGGGCAATCGAGACAGCAGACGGATCAGTGGCGGTGCAGGCCTGAGCGGTTCCAGTGGGCGACAATCGGTCGGCCCTGAAGTGGAGGCGTTAGCATCACCAGGTGTTCCGGCAGGATGATGGAGAGCGACGATCCCCCCACAGCCTGCGCCGGTCGGCCTCCCCCTGATGGGGTCTGAAGGCCTGGACCCGGGCTGTCGAGCAACGGGAGATGACCTGATCTTTCAGCGCGACAACGGGCGAATCCTTCAGGGAACGGCTGGTGGGTCCACAGTGCCCACACAGCCTGGTGAGTACACATCTTTGTCTGGTTCGTTTCCCCTGCTGTTGCGATCCTTGGCGGGAAGTGTAGGGAGTGGGGTTTCAGCCCAAGGCTTGGGTGGCGGTTCGGGTGAGGGCGCAGCGGGGGTTGGAGGAGAAGCAGGTGGTCTGGTGGACACGGTGCGAGCATTGCTGGCTAGAATGGAGAGTGGGGGGGTCCGTTGCGAGGGTCCCGGGTCCGTTAGGGGTCTTGAATGTGGTGGCTGACTCTCTGTCTCGCTTGCAGTGGGAGCAGTTCAGGACTCTGGCCCCAACAGCGGCGGTCGTGGGAGAGCTGTGCCCTCATCATCTTTGGAACGTGGCCTCCGGGATGCTGACCACTTGATTCGTGATTCGCTGGCCGGGGGGACCTGGCGTGCTTATGATGCAGCTTGGGGGTTTTGGACGGAGTGGTTGAGGGATTTTGGTTCAATTTCCTCAGAGGAGGATGAGTTGGGGGCTCTGCTGTGCTTGGTGGCGCACGTACATCACAGTGGGTGGTCGGCGGCTAGGGTGTCCAAGTTTATGTCGGGGCTGGCTTTTGGTTTTCAGGGGTGGAGGAGGAGAGACCTTACTAAGGTGTTTGTGATTACCCAGGCATTGCAGGGCTTTAAACGTGGCCGGGTGGCTAGGGATTCACGGCGCCCGGTTGTCTTTGCCCTGTTAGAATGTCTGGGGAGGGTATTAGTGGACGTGGTGAACTCCTCGTTCAAAGTGTCCCTATTTCGTTTGGCTTTCTCGCTGGCATTTTTTGGTGCGTTGCATGTGGGGGAGTTAGTTTCCCCTAGTTGGAAAAGGGGTGGAGGTTTGCAGTCGTCGGACGTCTTGGACCGGGGGGACGCTTTAGTTTTTTGGCTCAGACGATCAAAGACTGACCAGTTAGGTCGGGGAAAGCGGGTGGTGTTAGATGGGATACATGGGGCATGGATGTGCCTTTTGTAGGGTTTCCGGGATTTTCGAAGTTTCCAGGCGACGTCAGATGGACCTGTCCTGGTGCACGAAGATGGGTCATATTTGTCCAGGTTTCAATTTTCAGCGGTGTTCCGTAGAAGTTTGGAGCGGTTGGGTCTTGAAGGCTCGGATTTTGCGCCACACTCCTTTCGGATAGGAGCGGCAACTGAGGCCGCTGGTTGGGATTTAAGTCCGGACTTGGTGCGGAGAATTGGCAGGTGGGAGTCGGACAGGTTTAGGATTTATGTTCGGCCGCATCTGGTTGCGGGTTCTAGTCGTTAAATAAGGGGGGTTGGGAGATGTGTTGGTTGGTTTCTTATTTCTGGTTATTTCCTTTTCTTCGAGCTCCCGGCCCGCGGTTGGTTTGGATTCTGGGGCATTCATATGTGTTTTGGGGCGCAGAGAGAGCCGATGTACGACCAGACGGGCGGCAACTGGGCTTTTCCCGGGACGTGGCGACAATTCGGTGGATTGGACGACGTGGTATGAGGTGACTGGGGGTCGTGCCGGAGTTTTCACGGTATGCGGAGTGGGACAGGCCTCTGGAGATCCTGGTGCTGCATGCTGGGGGCAATGATTTAGGGTCCTTAACATCTCGGGAGTTGGTTCGGAATATGAAGCATAACCTGTTACGGTTATGGGCGTCCTATCCAAATTTGGTGATAGTGTGGTCGGACATCGTGTTCCGGCACCGGTGGAGGGGGGCTCGCTCAGTGAGCAGCTTAAATCGCACACGGGTTAAGATTAACAGGTCGATAGCAAAGTTTGTGGCCCGGAATGGGGGGATGTTTGTGCGGCATCCGGAGCTGGAGTCAGGCGAAGGCAATTTTTGGAGACGGGATGGGGTTCACCTGACGGCTGTCGGGTTGGATTTGTGGGCCCTCGTGTTGCAAGAGGGTATCGAAAGAGCCCTAGGTGTGGTGGGGGTGTCGCGTACATGAGGTGATCATGTCACGCTCACGGTGGCGGCTGAGGTTCTTGGGGTTGGGCTGAATAATTGGGGAGGGCGTCCTCCGGGATAGGATTCCCTCAGTGTTTTGGTTATTGGGTCGGCCCGGCGAAGCTGGGCTCCTTCAGGGTGTTATCCCGGAGAAGCAAAATGACGGAGCCATAGAGTATGGCTTTTGGGCCCCCGAGCCAGTGGAGTACGGGTAATGGTGGTTTTCCCTTCGGGGATTTTTGGTCTCCGGGCCGATAGTAGCTCCAAGGACCTCGGCCCCATTTGACGGTTGTGCTTTGGTTGTTAGGGATAGTGTTTTGGTATGTTTATATACATACAGTATATATATTATATATATATATATATATTATTTATATATAATATATAATATATATTATATATATAGATTTTTATTTTTTTTTTAAATGGAGTTTAGGATTTGGGTTAAGGGTATGTGGTTGTACATATTTGCATGTATGTATATATATATATATATATATATATATATATATATATATATATATATATATATATATACAGTTAGGGAGTTGTTATATATGTATTTATACTGGTTGTTATATATTTATATGTTGTATTGTTAATAAAACGGCTGCTGCGGCCAATTCAATCCAAACCGGTAGTCGGTGTCTTTATTGGAGGGGCCACGGGAGCAGGGGTACAGGGGAAGGAGAAAGGGGTGTGTGGTCCGGTGGTAAGTATGACGTGACGGGTGCATAGGGCAAAGCTATCTCAGCGATGCCTCTGGGTCAAATGACACCCCTGACCAGCCCCATCGCCCCGCGGGCGATGCGCCACATGACCCGGCTCGCTGGGCGTGTCCGGAGCGCACTCTACATTTGGGGGGTGTGGCTAACAGTGCGGACGTGCGGGCGAGGTTATTTAAACCCCGTCCATCCGCACTGAAGAGCAGACAGCGCGGCGTGGGAGTGAGTAGTCCCGCCCACCCGCCCTTAAAGTGGGTATCGTTGGTCTGTATCAGAAGGAGGAGGGGGAAGGTTCGCATGTCATGGTGGCCGTAGGCGGCTGAGGTTCTTGGGTTGGGCTGAATAATTGGGGAGGGAGTCCTTCGGGATAGGATTCCCTCAGTGTTTTGGTTATTGGGTCGGCCCGGCGAAGGTGGGCTCCTTCAGGGTGTTATCCCGGAGAAGCAAAATGACGGAGCCATAAGACGTAATGGCTTTTGGGCCCCCGAGCCAGTAGTGAGTACGGTGGGTGGTAATTGGTGGTTTTCCCTTCGGGACCCCCCCTCCCCCTTCTATTTTTTTTATTTTTTTTTTTTTGATTTTTATTTTGGGATGATTTTTGCGTTGCGGGAGATGGTACGCTCCAAGGACCCTCGGCCCCATTTGACGGATTGTGTTTTGGTTTTTGGGGATAGTGTTTTGGACTTATATATATATATATATATTTATATATATGATTAGTCATATATATATATATTTATATATATATTTGTTAAAGAATGGAGGTTTAGGATTTGGGTAAAGGTATGTGTTGTACAATATTTGCGATATATATATATATATAAGTATTATACTATAAATATTTACTATATAGATAATCTTTTATATATATACTACACTCACGGCCACTTTATTAGGTTTACACTGTTCCAAAATGCTCGTTAACACTTAATTCTAATCAGCAAACACATGGCGGCAACTCAGTGCATTTAGGCATGTAGACATGGTCAAGGACATCTCCTGCAGTTTACAAAAGAGATCAGTATGGGAAGAAGGTGATTTGAGTGCCATTGAAAGTGGCATGGTTGTTGGTGGCCAGAAGGGCTAGGTTATCATCTGAGTATTTTAGAAACTGTGATCTCTGGGATTTTCACGCACAACCATATCTAGGGTTTACAGAGAATGGTCCGAAAAAGAAAAAACATCCAGTGCGCGGCTGCAGTCTGGTTGGCCGGAAATGCCTTGTTGATGCCGAGGTCAAAGGGAGAATGGGCAGACTTGGTTTGAGCTTGATTAGAAAGGCAACAGTGAATCAATAGCCACCCGTTACACCAAGGTAGCAGACGAGCATCCTGTGAACGACAGTTACGGCGAATTCTGAGGCAGATGGGCTAACGCGCAGAAGACACACCGGTGCTGACCACTCCTTTCAGCTAGAACAGGAAACTGGATGCTCAATTTGCCAAGACTCTCATCAAAATTGGACAGTAGAAGATGGAAAAAACGATTGGCCTGGTCTGTGAGTCTCTGCTTTCTGCTGCGACATGGATGGTATGGGTCAGAACTTTGGCGTCAACAAACATGAAAGCATGGATCCATCCTGCTTGTATCAAAGGTTCAGGCTGGTGGTGGTATGGTTGTTCATGGTGTGGGGATTATTTTCTTGGCACTCTTTGGGCCCTTGATGCGTAACATTGAGCATCGTTTTGCAACACCCTTGTGGAATCTATGCCACGAAGAACTTGAGGCAGTTCTGACGGCAAAGGGGGTCCAACCGTTACTTGCTTGGTGTACCTAATAATGTGGCCGGTGAGTGTATATATATACAGTTAGGGAGTTGTTAAATATGTATTTATACTGGTTGTTATATTTATATGTTGTATTGTTAATAAAACGGCTGCTTTTTGCCAATTCAATCCAAGCCGGTAGTCGGTGTCTTTATGGAGGGGCTCACGGGAGCAAGGCGCTTACAGGGGAGGGAAAAGGGGGGTGTGGTCCCGGTATGGTAAGGTATGACGTGACGGGTGCGTAGGGCAAAGCTATCTCAGCGATTGCTCTGGGTTCTCCCACCAAATGAGAACTAGAAAAGCCGATGGTTCCCACTACCCACAATCAAAAATACCTTTTGCAAAATGAATATTATGGAAATTTTTTTTTTTAAAGGGTTTTATCATCAGGCTGTTTCACAGGTTCTGTTCTATACCATCAGCTTCAGACTCCCACTTCCTAAAGACTTTGGGCATATCTACAGCAATGATTGAAATTTCAGCTCTGCTATTCCTAACCGAGCCTATAAGAGGGATGTTGATAATATAGGGGTCTAAATGGTAGGGCAGAAGGCTACAGTTCTCTAAAAGACTTGAAGTTTGTCAGCAACATAGATAAACAAGCTCAAGTGCTGCTGAGAAGACACAGCAGAAAGTGACCTCATTATCCTGACCATTAGAGATGGGCGAATTGATTCTAACGAAGTGGAATTCGTTTAGAATTCAGGAAAAACTTCGGTTCTGAACTAATCGAAGTTTGGGGGACATTCGGTGTGCAGTGTTAACGAAGTGTGCTTTGATTGATAAATATGGCACCTGCGAGCACATGGCGTTCATGGGGCAAAGCACTCTGAGGGAGAGAGAAAGGGCATAGCCTGCATGACATGTGGCAGAGATGAAGCCAAATCAGAGACCGGTCGGGGATTCTGTGACGTCGCCGCACTAGATATAAGTCGGGCGCAACACTGGGAGCTCCATAACGCTCTCATGTACTGATTAGAAGGTGCTGCGCGGTCCTGCTTGTAATAGCTCCTTACTTGAAGGAACTGATTTTATACAGACGATTTTTGTCGGGGCGTCGTCTCTGCTTGTCTCAGAGACTGCTTCTCTTCAATGTTCTATTTTGATTTTGTTGGGGTATGGATCTACAGTCAGTGTGCGTCGACTGCAGCTGGATATACATTTTAATGCTTTCTTAGCTCACAGCACATTGAATATCCAAGGAGGATAAGCCAGTTCCTGTTGTATTCCTTTAAAGAAACAGCGTTTTTTACAATACAAATACCACTTCATTTGGCTGCTCATTTCTTTTGCGAATTTACCATCCAGGGTGTTATTAAGCGTTGTATTTTTCTGACTAGTGGGTGACTCCAAGAAACCGTCTTTTTCACAGCCAAAAAATAAAATTTTCCTGTAGCCTAATCACAAGCGAAGGTTAATTAAAATTTCTTTCTCTTGTTGTGTAGCGTAAAAATACTGCAATTGTAACATCGCTACAAAGCTAGTAGTTTGTGGCTGCTCAATTCTTTTGCGCAATTTACATCCAGGGTTAATTTACAGCATTGTTTTTATGCTGTGGTGGTCTCCAAGAAACCGTCTTTTTCACCGCCAAAAAATACATTTTCTGTAGCATAATTCACAAGCGAGGTTAAATTACCAATTTTTTCTCTTGTTGTGTAGCGTCAAAATAATACGCCATTTTAAACATGCTACAAAGACTAGTAGTTTGTGGTCTCTCTCTGCTCAATTCTTTTGCGCAATTTACATCCAGGGGTTAATTAAGCGTTGGTTTTCTGCTGTGGTGACTTCAAGAAACCGTCTTTTTCACCGCCAAAAAAATAATTTTCCTGTCGCATAATTCACAAGCGGGAAGGTTAATTAAATTTTTTCTCTTTGTTGGGTAGCCGTTAAAAATTTGCCATTGTAACACTCTAACATGAATAGTAGTTTGTGGGCTGCTCAATTTTTGCCGCATATTTACAATCCAAGGGGTTAATAAGCGTTGTTTTTCTGCTGTGGTGACAAAAATAAACCGTCTTTCACCGCCAAAAATACATTTTTCTGTAGCCCTAATTCACAAGCGAAGGTTTAATTACAATTTTTTCTCTTGTTGTTGTAGCGTAGAGAAAACACTGCCATTGTAAACACGCTCCAAAGCTCGTAGCTTTTGTGGTGCTCAATTGTTTGGCACAATTTACAATCCAGGGGTTAATTAAGCGTTGTTTTTCTGCTGTTGGTGTGACTAAAAATAAACAGTCTTTCACAGCCAAAAATAATTTTTCCTGCGTCCTAATTCACAAGCGAGGTTAATTACAATTTTTCTCTTGTTGGGGGTAGCGTATAGAAAAACACGCCATTGTAACACCACTACAAAGCTCGTCATGTTTTTGGTGCTCAATTCTTTTGCGCAATTTTACATCCAGGGGTTAATTAAGCAGTTGTTTTTCTAGCTGTGGTGAACTCCAAGAAACTGTCTTTTTCACAGCCAAAAATAACTTTTTCCCCTGTGGCCTAATTCACAAGCGAAGGTGAATTACAATTCTTTTCTCTTGTTGTGTAGACGTCAAAAATACGCGCATGTAACACGCTATCAAAGCTAGTAGTTTGCGTGGACCTGCTCAATTCTTTCGCGCAATTTACATCAGGGGTTAGATTAAGCGTTGTTTTTAGCTGCTGTTTGGTGACTCCAAGAAACCCGTCTTTTTCAACCGCCAAAAATAAATTTTTCAGTGTAGCATAATCACCAAGCGAAGGTTATTACAATTTTTTCTCTTGTTGTTTCAGCGTCGTGTGTCAAAAATAACGCATTGTAACACGTTACAAAGCTAGTAGTTTGTGGCTGCTCAATTCTTTTGCGCATTTACATCCAGGGGTATAAATTAATCGTCGTTTTTCTGCCTGTGGCGTGTGACTCAAGAAACCGTCTTTTTCACTGCAAAAGAAATACATTTTTCCTGTAGCATAACGTCACAAGAGAAGGTTAATTACAATTTTTTTCTCTTGTTGGTAGCGTCTCAAAATACGCCATTGTAACACGCTACAAAGTCGAGTTTGGTGGCTGCTCAATTCTATTTGCGCAATTTAAATCCAGCGGGTTAATTAAGCATTGTTTTATGCCTTGACTGTGGTGACTAAATAAACAGTCTTTCACCGCCAAAAACAGACATTTTTACTGAAGCCTAATTCACAAACGAAGGTTTAATTACAATTTTTTCTCTTGTTGTAGCGTAGAAACACATGCATATTGTAACACGTACAAAGCTCGAAGTTTGTGTTGGTTGCCTCAATATGTTTGGCGCAATTACATCCAGGGGTTAATTAGAAGCGTTGTTTTCTCACTGCTTTGGTGACTAAAATAAACAGTCTTTCACTGCAAAAAAATAATTTGCCTTTCCTGCAGCCTAATTCCACAAACGCAAGGTTAATTTACAATTTTTTCTGATTGGGTGTAGCGTAGAACATGCTATTGTACACACGCTACACAAGCTCAGTAGTTTTTGGTTGTTGCTCAATTCTTTTGCGCAATTTGCATCCAGGGTTAATTAAGCGTTGTTCTGCAGTTGTACTCGAGTAAAATGAAGAAACTTTGTTTTCTCCCCGCCACAGAAGAAATTCTGTAGGCATATTCATATCGAGGTTTAATTAAGCCTAGTTTGCTGCTTTTATACTCAGTAAAATACACAGCAGTTTTTAAACGGCAATACAGTCAATTTTCCTGCCCATTTGTGGAGCGCATTTTATATTCCAAGGGTTTCCAAGCTTGTTACTGGGTTATTTGATGTAAATCCAGGGCTTGTGTATTTATTATATACACGATATCTTTCATCAGTGTCTTGTACATTTTAGAACAGAAACAGTTATGTCAGACAGTAGAGGTGGACGCTCTTCACCTGCGGGTAAGTGGCAGAGGCACAACATTCCAGGCCAGGTCGCTTGCACACGCAAGGGGACCGTCGCGAGCAGGGGTATCAGTTAAGGCACAAAATGCCGCTGTCATCTAGCCGCCGTGTGTTGCTTCAGCACCATATGTTCTTGATTGGTTGACTGGTCATCCACTTCCTCCCAGATGACATCTAACAACCCCAGTCAAGAGTCGGTGGGAACGTCAGACACAACCTTAGTTGGCATGGCCCGGGAGTGGGTCAGCGGCCCTCACCTGACTAAACCATGCCTCTGTCCCATCCGGTTTCCCTCAGCAGAGATCTACCTATGTGGTCTGCGCTCAAGCGCCACTATATAGCGAGGGCAGAACAATTTGAGGAGGGCTAGTCAGCAGTCTACTTGGCGCGAAGAAAATGGGGCCAATATCCCTGCTTCTTTGCAGTAGGCGGCAAAGGTATAGATGTTGAGAGTGGTATGGGAGGTCATGTTGTGAGGGGTCAGCCTCTGACATACAAGAAGGTGATTGATGTGGTCGCAGTAGTGACGATGAAAACAAATAGATGATGATGTAGCCGGTCGCACTTGGGAGGCCGGGCGAGGCAATGGCTTCATTCATCGTCAGGAGAGAGGGCGTAGCTTGCGCGTCGGCACCGGCACAGCCAGCAATTGGGTCGGTATTGGCCGTGAGGTAAGCAGGATAGCAGCAGATTGTGAGGTCGGGAGCCAAGCGGCCACGGAGGTAAAAAACCGCTTCGCAGGTCCAAAGAAAGTAGCCAGCACAGGGTCTCAGGAGGCAGCTGGCGGCCAGTTTGTCATCAGTGCGGGAGCAGTTGGCGGTAAAATCCGATACTCGGCGGGTGTGGCCAGTTCTTTGCTAAGACACAGAGGAGCGAATATGGGTATATGTAGAATCTGTAGGCAGAAGGAAGCGTGGCAGGGAGTAACATTGGTCACCACGGCCCTGCGTCAACACTATGCACGTGTCACCATACGGTGGCCTGGTGAGAAGAATAACGTGGCTCAGATTGGTGGTCCATTCAGCCGCCGGCCCGAGCAACAGCAGCAGTAGCAGCGCCAGTGGGACCGCCATTGCATTGCAGCCAGTCAAGGCTCCACCACTTCTGCAGGACGGGCTGTGTTCTCTTTGATATCATCTCCCGGTCAGCATGCTCTGCTCCTCGCTACTCATGCGCCAGCAGTCGTTCAGCACGGCAGATTGAAAAGAGACCAACAGTTGCGTCCATAACCCATCCTAAGGTGCAGAAGCTGACGTACTCTTGTCCAAGTTTTGGTGCTGCAGTCCCTCCCTTTCCAAATGGTGGACTCTGCACCGTTCAGAGAAACTAATGGCTTGTGCCGCCGAGCTGGGATGGAGAGTTCCAAGCCGTAATTTCTTTTCAAAAAGGCAGTACAGCACTTCATTAAATAGGTAGAACTAAAGTCTGTCCACCGATCTTCAGAAGATTCCTGAAACATGGACCCAGGGAAACTGTTGGCATGCACTTATCCATTCCATACATAAGCCAGGAAACACCCTCTCGAGTTGTAGCGGCAGACGGCCTCCCTCAACACATCTCTGATATGCGATGTATTCCACTCGTTGGAATTCCAGCCTGGCACATGTTTGGAACCGATACTGTTCATTGAACAGAGAAAGGCATTTATACGATTTTTTGATGATCCAGGCGGACAGGAGTACTCCCCTGTGTAACTTTGATGTCAGCCAGTGGCAGCTCATGCGTGACACCTGCCGTTTGTTTAGGGCCATTCGAGGAGGCCCCGTTATTTTTCAGTCGCCAGGACTACGGGCTGAATAACGTCATTCCACTGCTTCAAGTCCGGGAACAGATGCAGAAAAAACTGTTCTGGGCAGGGGACTGGAGACGTGGCGACTACATCTCGCGGGCACCCATGAGTCCGGTGGGGACTGAAATGGAGGAGGAGGAGGAGGAGGAGGACATTGGAGCAGAAACATTGTCTGGTGAAATGAGTGGATTTTCTACCCAGGTGACAAGAGAGGAGGAGCAGGAGCAGCTGGAGAAGGTAGATGGAGAAGAGGAAGATGAGGCAGATGACCCGCAAGCACCATGGCAGTATACAGTGGAGATGGATACAGGGAGCCCCTCGGAGTCACTTGTGCAGATGGCCCGCAGCATGCTGATTTGCCTGGCTAGTGACAGCCGAATAGTCAGCATCCGGCAGAGGGATGACTTTTGGCTCTCCACCCTATTGGACCCTCGCTACCGGTCCAAAATGGGAGCCTTTTTCCCAGCTATTGAGAGGGAGGACTATTATAGGGAAATCCTCCGTAGTCAGTTGGCCGCTGCCAAATGACCTCTCAGTGTATTTTTTTGGGTATGTAGGAGGTAAATCCAGGAACCCAGTGCTGGTGTTAAAGACCATACTGCTAACTACTGAGCCACCGTGTTGCCATTGCTTAAAGGGGTTTTCTCATCACATTGATTAGCTTTAAAAATGTAGGTATAGGTAAATAAAGACTATGATCAAACACATTGCTGTTCTGATTATGCTTCCTTTCAGAGCAGTTCTTATCTCCTGCTTGTGTGCACAAGCTTCCCTGGGTTACCAACCAGGTCTCTCTGTTCTCACTGTTCCAGCTGCTCTGGCCGGTTTGTTCACTTCGCCGGATTTCTCGGCAAAAAATAACTTTGTTCCGAATTACTTCGGGACGAATCACGTTAAAAAAACAGCATTTCCAGGTGCACAGGCCTCAGGGTGCTGTTGAATTTTTGTGCCATCTTAATTTTGAGGGGGGGAGTTGGTTTGGTCTTCTCAAAGTTGTGTTTTTTGTAGACACGCAGATGCTGCCCCCCTGCTCTTAGAATCCTTCACTAAAAATTTCCCTGGGGCCCAAGGGGCAAAACTACCAAAGAACTGAAGGGGAAATGTGCCTTTAAAGTAATGGCAGCGACAGCTGGAAAAAAACAAGCTGAGGGCTCAGGGGGGCAAAAATCAGTGACAAGTGTGGAGGGAGGCAGGCACAGCAGCAGCATGAGGGCAGACGTGGCACAATGACATTTGGAGGTGGCAAAAACGAGTAGGCCACAGAGTGGCACAATAACAGTGTGTAGGTTCGGGACAGCCCACAGCAGCAGCATGACAGACAGTGGCACAATCAAATTTTGGAGGTGGGAAAAAACAGAAATAGGCCCAGAGTGGGACAATGACAGGTGTGTAGGTCCGGCAGCAGCCACAGCAGCGCATGAGGGCAGACCGGGCCAAAGACACATGTGTAGGTCACGGGGGGTACATGAGGTCAGCATGGGGCAAAGACATTCTGGAGGTGGCAAAAAACATAGTAGGCCCCTGAGTGGACAATGAAAGAGTGGAGGTGGGGCCGGGCAGAGCATGGGTCAGAAGTGGCACAAGACATTCTGGAGGTGGCAAAAAAATGGAGTGGGCCCCAGAGTGGGCCCAAGCAGAGAGTGGAGATGACGGCGGAGCGCATGAGATCAGACAGTGGGACAAGAAAATTTTGGGGGTGGGAAAAAAAGGGAAAAGCCCCAGAGTGGCAAATGACAAATGTGTAGTTCACGGCAGCAGCCACAGCGGACTGAGTCACGAGTGGACAATGACAGAGTGTGTAGGGACGGCGCAGCACAGCAGCAGCATGAGGGCAACAGTGGCAAATGACATTCTGGGGGGGGCAAAAAAAGGAGTAGGGCCCAGGTGGGGGCAATGCACAGTGTGTAGGTCACGGGAGCAGCCACAGCGCGCAGAGGTCAGACAGTGGGACAATGACGAGTGTGTAGGGGACGGCAGCAAAACCACAGCCCGCGGATGAGGTCGGGACAGTGGGACAAGAAAAATTCTGGAGGTGGAAAAAAACGGAGTAGGCCCAAGGTGGGACCCCCAAAGACACCAGTGGGGGGTCCCACGCAGCTGCTGAGGTCAGACTTTGGCACAATGGCCCCTTCTGGAGGTGGCCCAAAAACTGGAGGTAGGCCACAAAAGAGTGGCAACAATGAAGCGGAGTGGAAGTGCCGGCGGCGCAGCATGAGGTCAAAAGTGGCAAATGCATTTGGGGGGCCCCCCCAAAAAAGGAATAGGCCCAGAGTGGGACAATGACAAAAATGTCTAGGCACGGAGAGCCACAGGGGCAAGCATGAGGTCAGAAAAGTGGACAATACATTCTGGAGGTGGCAAAAAAATGGAGTAGGCCAAAAAGAGTTGGCACAATGGACAGGGTGGAAAAAGGGGGGAGGCGGCGGGGAGCCCAAAAGAAAGAGGTCAAAAGGACAGTGGCAAAAATGGGCCCAAAAGTGTGGAGGTGGGTGGCAATAACCAGCCTGTAAAGATGGTTGGTGGCAATGGAAAACTGTCAGCAGATTGGGGCATCAGGCGGGTGGCCGGGGCATCGAATAGTGGCTGAGGCGGTATTTTAAACCGTTCATTTCTCAAAATTTGGGTAGGCTAATGGCTGTGTATCTGACCCCTAAGGCATTGGTGTGGGAAATCCCTGGCCGATCCACGCCTGATTCTCCCCTTGACAAAGGCATATTCCACATTTCCCGTGGGACAAAGGGGGTTTTCCTTGGGGTAAAGATGGCCCCCCCGCCGCAACTAACCCCCGCTCTGATGCCACTATCCGGAGGGGACAGGTTTCCCCCTGCAAAAATCGGAAGTTGCGGCCACACATCCAGTTTGGCTGCCCAGTAGTCCAGCGGATCTTATAACTGGGGGTGGCAGAGGCTTTCCAAGTAGGCCACCATCTGTTGGTTCAGGGTCTGCTCCAGGTCCTGCTGCTGCTGCTGGGACTGCCCTCCCCCACTAGGCGGGTGAAGGAAGCTGCTCATCAGTGACTCCAGACGGGTTTGCTGCTGATGGAGCTGGTACTGCTCCGACCCCCCCACATTCCCCGGCAGCCGCGGCGTAGTATCGTGAGCGCTGAAGAACCCCCGGTCAGACCTGTCAGAGGAGGAAGATGCCGCACATAGGCAGCGGCCAACTGACTACGGAGGATTTCCCTATAGTATTTGAGTTTGTCCTCCCTCTCAATAGCTGGGAAAAAGGCTCCGATTTTGGACTGGTAGCGAGGGTCCAATAGGGTGGAGAGCCAGAAGTCATCCCTCTCCCGGGATGCTGACTATTCGGCTGTCACTAGCCAGGCAAAATCAGCTTTCCCTGCGGGCCATCTGCACAAGTGACTCAGAGGGGCTCCCTGCCTCCATCTCCACTGTATACTGCCCCGGTGCTTGCGGGTCATGTGCCCCGTCTTCCTCATCTCCATCTACCCCCTCCAGCTGCTCCTGCTCCTCCTCTCTTGTCACCTGGGTAGAAAAATCCACTCATTTCACCAGACAATGCTAATGCTCCAATGTCCTTCCTCCTCCTCCATTTCAGTCCCCACGGGACTCATGTGGCACGAGATGTAGTCGCCCGTCTCCCAGTCCCCTGCCCAGACAAAATTTTCCAGCATCTGTTCCAGGACATGAGCAGTGGAATGACGTTATTCGTCCCGTAGTCCCGGCGGGCTGACAAATAACGTGGCCTCCTCGAATGGCCTCAACAAACGGAGGTGTCACACATGAGCTGCCCCCCCCTGGGTGACATCAAAGTTACACAGGGGAGTACTCCTGTCGCCTGGGTCATCAAAAAATCGTTAATGGCCCCTTCTCTGTTCATACAGTCGGTCCAACATGTGCAGGCTGGAATTCCAACGGGTGGAAACATCGCATACAGAGTGTGTTGGGGGAGGCCGTTCTGCCGCTGCAACTCGAGGAGGGTGTTCCTGGCTTTGTAGGAATGGATGTGTCATGAGTGGTCCCGCAGCCCCTCGCCCGGGCTGCGGGCGCACTCGTGCTGCCGCCGTCGGGTCCCGGCGGGGAACTGCCGGTCCCAGGGTCGGGTCCCGGCTTCCCCCTTACCTGACTGCGCGCCCGCGTCCTCCTGTCCTCCTGGCCAACCGGTATGCGCATGCCCGCGCCTTAGGCGCGCGCGCGCCGGCTCTCGGGGATTTATAGGGCCAGTACGTCCATTATTGGTAAAGGCTGGCAGGTGACCCTATTTAACCTCCTTCCTTCCGGGTCAACTTTGCCGGATCTTTAGTGCCGTACTGCCTTTTGGAAAAAGCTTTCTTCTCCCTCATAGCCTGTCTTCCGTTTTCTGAACCCTTTTTACGCTCCTGTTTCTCGCCCCACAAACCTTTGCCGCCTGTCCTGACCTCCCTCCTGCCCCCCGGGCAAACCTTTAATTTCTCATGTTTTTGAAACCAGCCTCCCTTTGGGCCCTGCCACCGCAAGAAAAGTCACGCCAGTGGGGGGGCCGGGGTTTGTTTTCCCCGCAGCAAGTCCTTCCCGCTTTGCGGGGGCCCTTAGTAAAAAAACCGGGTTTTTACTTAGTTTTCCCCCCCCGGGTACGGTTTTTACCCCACGCTTGGGGGGGGGCCCAGTGGACCCCACTCCCCGCTCCTTTTACAGTAAGACCCGGCCATGGTTCCCCCCAAGGAAACCTTTCCCCGGTTTGAACCGGATCTCCGGCCATAGTGGTCACCCGTCACAAAAATTGCGAAAACAAGCCCAGGTAAACCCCCATTTGTCTCCCCCTTTTTTTTGCAGCAGCTCCGGGGCAAACCCCAACCCACCCGGGCCGACTCCCCTTGGGGCAAACGCCCCCGCCGTTCCCGGGGACTTCTAGGCTGCTTTTACCACAAACCCGAAAAGTTTGAAGGGGGACCCCAAATGTGCAGGGGTTTTTATTCCCCAGTGCTCTTTGCCTTTTGAGTTAAGGGCCCTGGCCCAATTCCCCACTAAAGGGTTCTAAGGTGGCCTTCGTGGTCGTTTTACTGCCCCGGGGGAAGGCTCCAGTTTGGGGCCACCCCTTTTCTGGGCCCGGGGCGTTCCCGGTAAAGACGGCCCTTTAAAAGGTTTTTCCTCTCAGATTTTCCGCAGTGTTTTGAAGGCCCGGGCCCACGGGAATCCTTGCAGAGACCCCGTTTCTACTGTTTTTTCCCCCAGGGGGGACCCCCTTGGTAGGGGGGAAACCTAGGGCATTCTTTTTTTGGGAAACCCGGGGTCAGAACTGCCCTGGAACGGGCCCCCCCTCTATTTTGCCACTTTCAAAAAGGGCTTGTGGGCAGGGGTTAAGGACCCCCTTTAAGGGTTTTTAGAGGATCCTTCCTCCCAAAGCAAAACTGTTTAACCTAGCCACTAGGTCGATGTTCCCCTTCCCGACCCCGGGGCAAGGGGGAAACTACCCCCAGGGAAGTGATTTGCCCCGACCCCCCTTTGGGCCTGCTGGCCCCGGTCTTTCCAAAGACCACGGGCTGAAAATTCCCTTTCCCCCAAACCAGTGAAGAACCCATGCAGGGGGGGCCCGGGCCCAAAAACCCTGGTCCGAAAAAGGAGCTTTTCCCCGCCGTCGGGCAGAAAAATTTTTCCCCTTTACTGTGCCAGCCCGGATCATTTTGGGCAATGGTTGCCCGCTTCGCCCCAGCGGAAGGGGGAAACGCCCGCCCCTTAGGTTATGTCGGGAGGGGGCGCCCCCCTAGGTGTGAAAAACTTCTCTCCCCCCCTTACTATGGGGGTTTTGAGGTTTTTTCATCTGGTCCCGGACTCTTTTTTTGGGGTGTCCCCGGGTTTTTTAGCCCTCTGGTTTCCCCCGGGAAACTTTATTCACGCCACCCGGGTTTTGTCCCAGTATCCCCCTTCCCGGGGTGCCCCATCTGGAAAACCCCCTTTAAAAAATTTCCTTTTCCGTGAGTGGGGTGAGCCCCTTTTGTGAGGCCATTGGGTACGTGCCCAAGCCATTTTTCCCCGGTGGGGGCCTTACACAAGGCGGAGTTCCCCCCTTTTTACGCCTTCCCTCGGTGCCCTCAGCTTTCCTCTTGGGGGCCTTCCGGGGCCAAAGCCCCAAATTCCCCCCGCCCCTTGACTGGAAAAAACCGGGGAGGTTCTGTGGGGGGTTTCCGACTCCCAAAGAGTCGCTGTCTCCCCATTTCCCGGGGGCCACCCCCCCAATTTCCCCACCTTAAAAGTTTTTACAGCTTTTTCCCTGCCAGGTCTTCCCGCTAAAATCCCGGGAACTCCCCTTTGCGGAGTCTTTTCGGAGAAAAAAAAGGCCCCAAAATTTCCCCTTCCTCCTCATCCCCCCCTAGGGCTGCCCCCTTGACCCCCTTTCCCGGGGGACCAGTCCTCCTCGGGGGGGGGAGTTTACCCGTTGTTTAGCCGGGAGCCCTCAGGCCATGTCGGACTATACCCGTGAAAAACCTCCCAAAGGGTTTTTACGAAAAAGTCCTCATAAACCCGCCGGAGTGGTTTTTTTCTTTGTACAAAGAAGGATGGTTCTCTCGTCCTTGATGGATTTTACCGGGGGCCGCCCAAAGTTTAAACCGTAAAAAAGCGGTTTGTTGCCACTTAATTACAGAACTCTTTGACCTTTTTACGGGACCCAAGGTTTTCCCCAAATTTGGAAACCTGCGCGGGCCCCCAAAAACAACCTCTTTCGGCCCTTTAGGGAGATGATTTGGACACGGGGTTTAAAATACCCCGACGGTAAATTTAGTATTTAGTAATGCAATTGGGGTCTATGTAATGCTCCCAGGGTTTTTTCAGGAGTTCTTTTAATGCCATCTTAAAGGGACCTGCTCTACCCGTGTGTCATGTTTACCTGGAGGGGACATTTTGGGTTTTTCTCCCCGGACCCTGGACCCACCCTATCCAGGTGCCCCTAGTCCTGAAACCCCTTGCGGGAAACCCAAAACCTGTACGCCAAATTGGGGGAAAAAATTGGTTTTCCCCATCAATCCGTCTCCCTTTTCCTCGGTTACATCGTCTCCCGACCGAGGCCTAAAAATGGACCCCACTAAGCTGTTTGTATCCTTTCAATGGCCACGGGCCTTTTTGGACTCCGAGCCTAAAAACGTTTTTTTTTGGGGGTTTTTCCCAATTACTATCGCCAGTTTATATCCCACTTTTTTCTTCACTGGTGGCCCCCTAATTTTTGGGGTCCCCACCGGAAAAAGGTAATCCCAAAAGTTTGCCACCACGGCCGAAAAAAGCCTTCTCGGATTTTAAGTCAGCCCTTTTCTTCCGCACCCCATTTTTTTCACGCCCCCACCCTTTAGAAGCCTTTCTCCTGGAGGTTTGGGTGCCCCCTTGGTGGGGGCCGGGGGTGTCCTTACTCAAAAGGGTCCCCAAAGGGGGAAAAAACCCTCACCCGCGGGTTCTTTCCAAGACCTTCTTGTGGGTGAGAGGAAAAAATTTTGCTAAATTTGGGGGCCCCAAAATAAAATCGCTATAAAGATGGCCCCTGGGGATGGGCGGGGAAACTTCCCCGGAGGGGGCTTTTTGTCATCCTTTTGAGGGGAAAATACGGATCACAAAAAACCTTCAAATAAACTCCAGTCGGGCCCCGCGCCCCCAATCCTAGGCCAAACACGGTGGTCTCTTTTTTTTTTTAAAAATTTTTAACCCTTCCCGGGTCCATTTTCGCCCAGCCGAAAGAACATCAGGGCGGATGCTCTTTCGCTCATTTTACAAACACTGGAGAGGAGCCGCAGCCCCAAAATTATACCCCCGGAAAAGCCCGTCCAAGCAGCAACCCATCCTCCTTCGGCATTACCCCCCGGCCAAGGGCTTTCGTTCGGCCGTCGCTGCGCAGGAGGGTTTCTGAATTTGGGAAAAATTGCCCCTTTAATTTGGGAGGGGAAAACCTGGGGCCGAAGATCGTTCCAATTTATCTCTCGGTTTTACTGGGGGGCCAGGGCTGGCTAAGGATATTAAGGACCCTTTGTGGAAAGGGGGCCCGTGCTACTTGTGCCCGGAATTAAAGGGAAACCCCCCACAGTCCTTCCCGGGTGCTGCAACCCCTGCCTTACCGGGCCCCTGTACCCCATTGGGGCCCTTTTGGCGGGTGGGGTTTTATCACCGAATTTCCTTTCCCCTTCAGGTAACCCCCGTGATCTGGGGGCAATTTGGGTAGGTTTTCTAAAATTTCGCACTTCGTAAAACCCGCCCGGGTTACCTTCCGCACCCGCCCTGCCTCCCTTTTTTTTTTTCACGTGTTCCGCGGCACGGTCTGACCCAGAAATCGTTTCTGAAACGTGGGGTGCAGTTGTGTCCAAGTTCGGGGGGCACTCTACTCCGAAATTTCAGGTGAAGTTAGACTTCCCCTTTTGTCTTACCAACCCGCAATCTAACGGGCCCGGTAGAGAGGGTCAAAACAGATTTGGGCAACTTCTTACGTCATTTTTGTTTCTGCCCCGCCCGGATGATTGGGCCAAAACCCCTTCCCCGGGGGCCCAAATTTTTTAAAACTGTTTTTGGAAACGGGGCTTCAGGCGCGTTTTCCCCCCTTTATTTTATATGGCCGGAATCCCCCGCCCTTCCTCTTCCCCCCTGGCCCCCCTCCTCCCAGGTTCCCCCTGTTGATGGCCTTGGTCCCCGACTTATCTGGCATTTGGGAAACAGAATCGTCAGTTCCCCCGCCCGCGTGCTGTGCCTGTATGAAGGCTCCGGGGGGGGGGCAGAAAGAGGAGACCGGGTTTAAACCTTTTCTCGGGGAGGGAAAAGGTTTTGGCTGTACCAAAAAAAGTCAAAGGGTTTTAAAAAAACCCCCGCTACAAGCTGGGTCCCCGCCCTTTCCCTTTGGGGCCCCTTTTAAAAACCTGAGCCCCCTTTTTTTTTAAACCCCTAGCATATAAAAAATCCAAAATCCCACCACCCTGGGATCCAAAATTTTTTTTCATGTATCCCCTTTAAGCCCGTCGTTTTTGAAACCCCTTTTTCCAGGGAAAAATTGCCCCCCTCTTTTGAGGGTGTAGCCTCCCAAAATTTTTTGCGGTCAAAGAGATCTTGGGGTATGAAGTCGGTTAGGGTTAAACGGCACTTCATGGTTGGTTGGGAGGGAATTTGGTCCGGAGGAAGATAAAGGGAGCCGGGGAGAAAATTTCCTTGGGGCCCGCGGTCTAGTGTTGAGATTTTCCCCCGAACCGGGGGAAAAGGAGGGGCCTGGGGGGTGGGGACGGGCAGAGTGGTCCCCCAGCCCCCCGCCCGGGCTCGGGGCGCCCCTCGGCTGCCGCCCGGCGGGTCCCGGCGGCAATGCGGGGCTCACGGGTGGGTCCCCGGCCCCTTCCCCCCTTTTCCTGGGCTGCGCCCCCGGTCCCCCCGTTTCCTCCTGGCCGGCCCGGTATGCGATGCCCGGGGCCTTAGGTGCCGCGCGCCGGCTCTCGGGGATTTAAAGGGCCAGTACGCCCAAAATTATTTAAAGGTGGAAAGGGGACCCCCCTTTTAACCCCCCTTTCCCCTTTCCCGGGGCAAACCCTTTTCTGGATCTTTAGTGCCGTACTGCCTTTTTGAGAAAGCGTCTTTTTGCCCCATAGCCTGTCTTCCGGTTTTTTAACGAACCTTTACGCTTTTGTTTTTTCGACCACGAACCCCTTTTCCGCCTGCCCGACCCTCCTGCCTGTCCCCGGACTTTTCACCTACGTCTCACGATTTTTTACCACGCACTGGGCCCTTGGGGTGCCCCCCGCAAGCAAGTCAAACCCAAGGGGGGGGCGAACCCGGGGAGTTTCTCCGCCGCAGCAAGTCCATCCCGCTTGCGGCGGGCTCTGGTGAAAAAAAGGGTTTTACTTAGAAATTTCCCCCCCCTGGTACGGCTTTAAAACCCTCCCCTTTCGGTGGTTTCCCGTTGGGGTCCACTACCAGCATCCGTTTAAAAAGGATGAAGTGCATGCAAAAGTTTCCCGGCCATTTTTGAATGTTCTAAGGTTTGGTTGGAAGACTTCAGGAAACCCCTTTTTACAAAACCCGAATTTTAAAAGGGGCGCCATGCAGGGCGCCCTGGACCCTCCCCCCCTCGGGTTTCAGCCGGACACATGTTCCTCCCCTTGCCGGGCACCTGGGTTTGGGTTTGCAGTTGGCGTGGAGAAAAAAGCCACACATCGTTTTTTTGCGCATTTACCCCGGGCAGTTCCCCCCTGTGTGGGCCCTTTGTTTGCCGAGGCCCAAACCAGGGGAGAATGCGTGGGCAAAACCCCCTGTGCCCCACAATGTTGGGATGTGGAGCAGTACTTGTGGGAGGTTGAGTTTGGTTTGGGGGTGGGGGGGGAGGAGGAGGCGGACATTGGCCCCAGGGCCGCAGTTTTAAAAAGTGGAGGAGAAAAACGCCGTTTTTCCCGTCCCCAAGGGTTTTTGGGGGTGCCCGGGCCCGGAAAGCACCCTTTTACCCGTGGGCCGTAAAAGGGCATTTTATGGCCCTGACCGTAGTTACACTCCGCGTCCGGGGCTTTCCCCTTTTTCCCCCCTTGGAAAAAAAACCCATAAGCTCAAGGGGACTGGCCCCCCTTTTATTTACATATTTTTGAAGTGGGGGTACCCCCCCCTTTTTGGGAAAAAAGAAAAAAAGGGCTTGGAAAACTCCCATCTGGGTGGGCCCCAAAAACCCCCCATTAGTTTCTGTGGTGCAGAGCCCACCTTTTGGGAAAAAGGGGAGGGATGCAGCACCAAAACTTGGACAGGAGTAGGGTTTCAGCTTCTGCCCCTTTAGGATTTTTTGGGAAACGAATACGGGTTGTCTCTTTGAAATTTTGCCCCCGTGAACGACTGCGGGCGCCTGAGTACGAGGAGCGGGAGCATCGGGAAACCGGGGGATGATGCCCAAAAGAGAAACAGCCCCCTTCTGCAGGGTGGGGGGAAACCCCAACTGGGCGGCTGCTCCCCGGGCCGGGCTCCCAAGGAGGGAAACCACCACATTGAGCCCGTTTCCCCCCGGGCCAACCCGGATGGTGACGTGCATGGTTAAAGCAGGGCTGGATGCCAACTTTTAGCTCTCGGGCCCAAACGCTTCCCCTTTACCTTAAAAGATTCTACATATACCCATTTTCGGCTCCTCCGGGTTTTAGCAAAGAACTGCCAAACCCCCGCCGATTTAACGGTTTTTTCCCGCCAACCTCACCCACTGGTGATTTTTGCCGTCGCTGCCTCGCTGAGCCCCTGTGCCGCTACTTTCGGGCCCTTGCGAAGGGGGTTTTTTTACCCCTGGCCGCTTGGCTCCCGACCTCACATGGCTGTTTACCCCCCCCCGCCCCCCCCCTCCCCCCCCCGGCCCCCAACGACCCATTTTCTGGCTGCCCCGCTGTAAACGCGAAAAGCTAAAGCCCCCCTTCTCCTGACGATGTTGAACCCCTTCCCTCCCCCCGGCTCCCAAGTGGGGTTTCGGAACACTCTTCACCTATTTGTGTTTTTGCATTTGCTGCCCTCATCCCCGGGGTCTTGGTATGAGAGGTGCCCCCTGACAAAAATTGACCTCCCATGCCACCCCTCAACATCTTTTATTTTTGCCCCCCCTACTGCAAGAAGCAGGGGATTTTGGCCCCCTTTTTTCTTCGCTCCCAAAGGTAGCTGCGACTGCCCCCCCCAAAATTGTTCATCCTCGCTATATAGGGCGCGGAGCCCAGACCACTAGTAAACTCTGGCTGAAAAAACCCGGAAAGGGGCCAAGGGGGGTTTTGAGGACAGGGAGGGTTGCTGACCCCTCCCGGGCCATCCCAACAAAGGGGTTGGGGTTGACGTTCCCCACCGACCTTGGGGGGGTTGTCGATGCCCATCGGGGAGGAAGGGATGACCTAGTAAACCCAAATCAAAAACCCATTTGGGTTGTAACCAAACCGGCCGTTTAGATGACAGCGGCAGTTCTGGCCTCCCCGAGAGACCCCTCCCTGGGACGCCCCTTGCTGTGCTGGGCCCCGGGCCTTTCCCGGGAAATGTGGGGTGCCACTCCCAAACTCGCAAGTCAGAGCCTCCCAAACCTCTCTGTCGGGAACAAATGTTTTTTTTCTAAAATGTACAGACACTTTTTTGATAAAGATATCTGTATTTTTGATAAAAATACCCCCGTATTTGACTCCAAATAAACCCCGGGGTAACAAGTTTTGGGAAACCCCTTTGGGATTAAATTGCGCTCCACAAATGGCCGGGAAAAAAATTGACCTTGAATGGGGCCGTTTAAAAACTCTGTGTATTTTACTAAAAGAAAGGTTAAATTTAAACCTTCGGAAATGAATTATGCTACAAATTTCTTCTGGGGCGGTAAAAAAGAAAGTTTCTTTTTACTGATTTACAACTGCAAAAAAATTACTTATTTAAACCCTTTGGGAAATGTAAATTGCCCCAAAAAATTGAGGGACCAAAAAACAAAACTAGCTTTGTAACGTTTACAATGCTTTTTTTTTTATGCTACAAAAACAAGGATAGAATTGAAATTTAAACCCCTTTGTTTGTGAATTAGGCTACAGGAAAAATGTATATAAATTTTTGGGGGTGTAAAAAGACGGGTTTTTTGGAAAATCCCCACAGCCCAAAAACAAAACCCTTAAAAAAACCCCGGGGTGTAAATTGCGCCAAAAAAATTGAACCACCAAAACTACCCAAACTTTGTTTGAAATTTTTAAAGCCGTGTTTTTTTTTCGCCCAAACAAGAGTTTTAAAAATTTTAATTAAACCCTTTTTCTTTTGGGAAATTGGCTACAGGAAAAATTTATATATTTTGGCGGTGTAAAATTAGGTTTTTTTGGGGTCAAACCCGGCCGAAAAACAACGTAATTTTAAAACCCCGGATGAAATTTTGGGCCCAAAAAATTGAGCAGCCCCAAAAAAGAAGTGGTATTTGTATTTTAAAAAAAGCTTTTTTTCTTTAAATGAATAAACAGGAACTGGCTTTTATCCCCCCTTTGGGTAATTTAAAAGTTTTTTTGTGAGCAGATAGGGTTTAAAAAAATTTTAAGCAAACCCGCAGGGGGACGGCCCCCACTGGTTTCAGATTTCCAAAACCCCAAAAAAAAACAGAAATAGAACATTTAAAAGAAGCAGTCTCTGAGACAAGCTGAACACCCCACAAAAATCCCCTTTTTAAAAATCAGTCCCTTTAGTAACAATCAGCCGCCAGGGACCTTCCCTAAACAGTACCCGTGGGGAGGGTGTGAGCTCCCAGCTCGCGCCCGGGCCCTTTTATAGGCGGGGTGACGTCACAGAAACCCCCCGGTCCTTTTTGTTTTGGGTTCTTTTCTGAACCCTGTTGCAGGCTATTTCCCTTCTTCCTCCCCGAATTCTTTTTTCCCCATGTAACGCCACTTTCTCGCAGCCATTTTTTTCAATGAAAAAAACACACTTCGTTACCCCCGAAGTACCCCAAAAATTCGACTTCGTTTAGAACCCAAGTTTTCTGAAATTCAAACGAAATCCAATTCGTTTGAATCAATTCCCCCAATCTTTAGTTAGAACCCAGCCTTTAAAAAAATTTCTTTGGAAAAAATAAGGAAAATAAAACGGTTTTAAAAAATAAAGTCTAATTAAAAAAAAAAAAATACTTTTTAATTGAAAAAGTCTTTCGTGGTTTTTTTTGGGGAATAATAAATTTAGGAGAAGAAAATGGGGTGCCAGATTCCAGTGCAAAAACCCGCCCTTCCCCACAGTGGACGGCTTTTGTGAGTTTTCTTCCGGGGTTTGAAATGATGGGATAAAAGAGGGGTTTTTCCTGTTCTCAGCCCCGTCCCGACAGACTTGTGATATAAAAGGACTGCAAAGCAGAGTAGAATGGAAACTAGGGGACCATATAAAAATAATATATATATATATATATATATATAATTTTATAAATTTTAAAAATTTTATAATTAAAATTAAAATTAATTTGGTGTGAATTTTAGTATATCAAAACTATTGCTCAGCTGAGGGAAGCCCTTTTATTGTGGCAAGTAGAAATTTTCAAACGTTGTGTTTTGCTCCGCCCCACTAACCCCGTGGAGAAAGAAACCCAAAATGGTGATATTATGCCATTTTTACAATGTTTGGAAGTAATTTTTAAAAAATGTACGTTTTTCAAAATATTTACTTGGGTTATCTCAGTAAACCCCCCATTAAATGTTCCCTTTTTTTTCTTTTTTTGGTTTTTTTATACAAAACCCCCTTTTATGAATCTATAAAAATAATTACAAAAACCCCAAAATAAAAAAAAGAAAAAATTTATAACTTTTTTTTCAAAAAAATCATGGTTTTTAAAAAACTTGCAAATCCTCTTTTTATTTTTAAAGGTATGGGGCGCCCGGCATATTGCAGTTGCACAGGTACGTGCCCGCAATCGCATGGGTGTTGAAAGTACAAAGCTGGCCCGGCGTTAAAAATTTTTTAAAATCGCAATGGCCAGTCTCCCTTTTTTTTAGTATTTTTTCTGCACTTTCACAACATGTTAATTTTTTTTTACGGGCGCACGTAGTGCCGGGGTAAACGTGCATTTTAAAAAAGCACTCAATGAGCCTAGATTTTAACCCTATTTGGGAGGGAAATTTGGTGCAAGTAAAGCCTTGTGAAAATATCCTAAGAAATATTCAACCACCAATAGTTTTTTTATTTACTAGAAAATTTTGGGAAAAACCCCCTGCACATTGAACCTACCCTTTTAGAATAACAAGCATGATTATGTTTTTTAGAAGTTCTTTTACCCGGAATTATTGTGTTGATTTGTACATAAGTTTAAAAATAATTTTCACTACAATTTTCATCTTAGAAAGTTTTTTGCATCTTAAAAGCCAAGATCTAGTTTGGAATGCAAAAATCCCACGTCTTGTAATCAAACAGTTTGCAAGTAAGGTCGTTTTTGAAGTTAATAAAATGTAGGGGTCATCCATTCCATCCCCTCTACCCAAAACAAAAACAAAGAAACTCAAACAAAAAACTGGGCAATAAAGTCCAATTGGAAAATGCTGCAACTTTAAATTGGATTACTCCAGGTTTTTTTTTTAGTCACATCATTTCTGCGCCAGTAAAATATGTTTTTTCAAAGCAGAAATGAAAGGGTTTTTGGAAAAGGTTCGGGAAGGGTAACGTAAAATTTTCCCTATTTGAATATCTTTTTTTCCATATAAAAAAAAAAATTTTTTGATCAGAATGTTGGACTTTTTTTTGGGATGTTGGGCTACAAAAGTAAAATTTATTTAATAATGAACAAATGGGATTTGTTAGTTTTGGGGCCAAAAAGCAACCCCAAAGAACTATGGGAATTTTCTCCCATTTTTTACATGAAGGCGCTAAAATTGGCATAGCCGACAATGTCGAAAATTATTGTATTACACTTTTCCCCGTGGCTACTGTTGCCATAGCAAGAAGCCTTTGCTTTTAAGTATATGCCGGTAACTAATATGGGAAAGGAGTTCACAATGTCAGGGTGAATACACGCGGAAATAATCTGGGGGGAACTTCAATGGCAGAGAAAAGGAAAGCATGCCTTTTTCACAGGGGTTCTATAAAAAAAATTTCGAAAACAGGGGCAACTGTCCAAAAAACCTCACAGTTTTGTACGGAGTCATGCTATATGTAATGTCAGTAAAATGTAATAAGCAATAATAAATATGAATTTACATGGAAAGGAGCTGGAGAGAAACTGACTTCAACTTCTGAGGGCAGTGCTTCAGACTGCTGCAGCTATATTTGAATGCACTGAAAATTCTTTTTTCTTTGTAAACTTTAATGTAATCCAGTAATTGACTACTCAAGTTAAACAGGCCAATTGAATATGAGTATCTGGGTATGTATACTTTTGCATCCACTTTTACAAGTAAAAATATGCAAATAGACATCTCGGCAATGCTATGTGAACTAAATACATCAGCAGCAATGGCACAAAGCTCACTATTTGCTACAATGTATCAGTTCAGATTTTGTGCTGCTTAATAGTGTTGATTGAACCTTTCTAGAAAAGTTAAGTTCTAGCAGAACTTCTGGAATTTTTAGAACTCAAACCGAACCGAACATTTTACGTTCAATA